>OMNV01008371.1:0-32490 GCA_900303265.1 Brotula barbata
GGCTCTAGCCCTGGAGAGGAGAGGTGAGCATTGTGGAGAATGGGAAAGTGCTGAATTTAATTTAATGTGTTTTACACAGTGAAAATAAATCCGCTCAGCAGACCAGCCGTGTCCACGCCTCGTTCCTCAAAATACTTAAAACACAACGCAGAGGTTGTAGCAGACACAGTGACAAGTCACACCGGCTACAGTGGTGCCGTGACCCGGATCCACATCGCTTCAGACTGGTCCATCGTCGTTCGTGGAGCTGTGGATCAACACCAGCTTGGTCACCGGAGGTTGCTACACATTACACGGTTACTTCAATAAACTTTTTGGTATTAAGAAAGAAAGTATCATATAGACAAAGTTTTAAAGTGTACAGTTAAAAAAAAAAAAAAAAAAAGAAAAAAAAGAGAATAATAATTTCTGGAAAGTTCTTTCTATTTTTGGTTGTTTCTCCTGATTTGAGAGTCAATTTGCCATTTTTTTTTTTATTATTCAATATTTTGTTGTGTACAGTTAAATGTGATATGACATATGTTATTAGAGAGATGGATGAGGACAGGGTTCCAACTGACAATTTCAGTTTTTCTTTTGGGAGAGGGAGACCTATCAATGAGTTACCTCACACCCCAGTCCAAGGTGCATATAATGTAGATTCACCAGCTTTTTGTTCCACTCGCATGCCTGGTAATGTAGCCTCTAGCCCTAGTCGAGGAGTTACACTCTCAAGCTTTCCTGATACAACCGACCCGGCCTTAAATAACCTGATAACACATATTGCACAGCAGATAGGACAGACTATAAAAGATCAGTTGAGGAGTGAAAATGTAGGAAGAGGTGTTAGTGGCCAGTGTAGGCCAGCTACCCAGTGACCCCACTTGCGTCAACTTGACTGGCGCAAAGTTAGTCCTACAGTCAGATGTGAGAGAGCCTCCAGTCTTCAGGGGAGATGGGTCTGATAAGAACACAGTCTGTGAGTGGGAAGAGTTGATGGAAGTGTACTTCAGGAAACGAGCCACGCCCTTGAATGAACAGCATGTTGAAATAATGTGTAAGTTAATGGGCAAAGCTAAAGACATTGTGAGAATAACTCTGAGAAGCAGCCCATCCCTGAAGCCTCAGGAAAATCCTAAAATCATTTATGACATCCTCAGGCAACATTTTAGTGCAGTGACGTACTCATGTATGCCAATGGCTGATTTCTATAGCACTGTCCCACTGGCAAGAGAGACTCCTGTAGAGTACTGGCTTCGGTTGAACAAGGCTGTTGATGCCGCAGAGGAGGGCTTGAAAAGGCTGGGAAGACACATGGAAGATCCCTGTCAGGAGGTAACCATGATGTTTGGGAAACATTGCCCAGATCCCACCCTTGCTTTTGTTTTCAAGTTTAAAGCACCAGATAAGTGGACAGCTAGTGAGGTCCAAGAGCTTATTGATCGCCATCAGACTGAAATGAAAGAACAGATGTTCTCCAAGTCAAAGTGCCCCAAACCACTGACAGTTCATATTCAAGCGCCGGCAAAAGATGATTCAGAAATAACATGCCACTCAGTAGAGTCAGTTGTGCAGGGCGAGAACAGTGCCGCACCCAGAGTCCCTTGTAATGATAATTGCCTGAAAACACTAGTCAGCCTTTTTGATCGTGCACTGTCACAAAACAACCAAGCTGCACGCAAACCAATCCCACCTGATCAGTTTCAGCATAGATCCTGCAGAGTCTGTCAGTCACTGGAACACTCCACCCATGCCCACTGCAGGCGGGAGCGCCTATGCTTAGCATGCTTTCAGCCCAATCATATCAAGAAAGACTGCCCAAATCGCCAGCCTAGCCGATTTCAGCGTGCCTCTTCGTTACAAAACACCGAGCCTTTAAACTAACTGGCTCACATTTGACGAGGGGATGTGTGGGCACAGAAGAATCCCTCAACAGTGGTGATATTGAACAGCAGTACATAAAAGCGTGTGCAGCAACACCAGCTGGCGCTAAAGTAATAGTGCAGAACATTCAGAGAGTGGGTCCCTTTGACGAACTGTTTTACACACCTGTCAGCATAAACAACACATTCCAGGTGCAGGGGATGCTTGACTCTGGTTCCATGGCCTGTACACTCAGTGAGCAAGCAGAGCTGAAGATGTTGAGTGAGAATATACTCTCAGAGCCCATTCCTTTGACTGAGGAGATTGTGCTAGTAGGCTGTGGAGGGATGCTGAGTAAACCGAAGTGCATGTATGAAATGGAAATGAAACTGTACGGAGAGAGCTGCATTGTGCCTGTCCTTGTGGTACCCGGTCAGCGGGACGATTTGATTATAGGCACAAATGTCATCAGATTCCTCATGCACCAGCTGAAAATAACCAGTGATTATTGGCGTCTTGTCTCCAGTGGAAATCTTCTCCCAGAGTGTGAACAGTTTCTTGACCTCATGGCAAATTCATCTCGGTGGAGAGGTGAGGAGCTTCCAGATGTGATCGGGACCGTTAAGCTCCAGCAGTCAGTCACTTTGCTAGCGAGACGAGAACATCTGGTTTGGGGTAAGTTGCCAAAGAACGTTCCCAAGTCGTCAGGCAGTACAGTAATTGTTGAGCCCACCTCATCCAAATCTATGCCTCGTAACATCATGGTTGGCCGTGTCATCACTCCTTTGTGGGGTGACAGATGGATCCCCATGAAAGTTACTAACCTGTCAGACAAGCCCATCACCATAAAGAAAAACAGTAAGTTGGCAGATGTGTCTACTTGTTTAGCTGTGGAAGATTTTGAGGTTTTCCAGGGTGTCAACCTACCTGAAAAAGCCATCCATCCAAAAATGTCAAGCCTGCAGATCTCAAGCAGCGACTACAACAGCTTGGGCTTGTTGACATAGACATTGAACAGTGCCATACTGACAAAGCGGGGAAAGAGAGACTAGTCGAGCTGCTCGAAAAGTATAATGACATCTTCTCTAAACATGCACTGGACTGCGGTGAGGCAAAAGGTTTTCAGCATCGCATCCGACTCACCGATGAGAAACCATTTCGCCTCCCCTACCGGCGAGTACCACCAGCCCATTACGAGAAACTGCAACAGGTTCTGTCTGAAATGGAGGAACAGGAGTTAATAATGAAGTCAGTAAGTGATTATGCCTCCCCCCTCGTGCTGGTGTGGAAAAAGGACGGCAGTTTGAGGCTCTGCACGGACTTCAGGTGGCTAAACGCCAGAACCCTCAAAGATGCACATCCCTTACCACACCAGTCAGACTGCCTAGCCGCCTTGGGTGGAAACACCTATTTCAGCACAATGGACTTGACGTCCGGATTTTATAATATCCCAATGGCAGAGGAGGACAAGAGATACACGGCATTCACAACTCCAATGGGATTATATGAGTATAATCGGATGCCACAAGGTTTATGCAACAGCCCTGCCTCATTCATGCGTATGATGCTCAGCATATTTGGAGATCTCAATTTTAGCAGTCTGTTGTGCTATCTTGACGACCTGCTTGTGTTTGCTGCAACTGAAGAAGAGGCCTTGAGGAGGTTAGAGATTGTTTTCCAGCGGCTCCGACTCCATAACCTGAAACTCAGCCCCAAGAAATGCCATTTGATGAGATCCTCAGTCAAGTTTCTAGGCCACATTATAAATGGTGAAGGAGTGGCTGTGGACCCGGCAAAAGTCGAGGTCATATCAAAGATGTCAAAGGCAGACCTGATGGAGGATGATGGCTGTACACCAGCAGTAAAGAGGGTCAAATCCTTCTTGGGAATGGTATTTTATTGCCAACACTTTATTCCTAACTGCTCTTCAGTAGCTAAACCATTGTTCGCTCTTACTGCCAGACAAAAGAGGCGTGGAAAAGTCAGGACGAACTCCAATGCTGGCTCTTACAGAAAACTCAGACCCTCTGACTGGACAGACGAATGTGATGCAGCCCTGTGTAAACTGAAAGATGCTCTGTTAAACTGTGTTGTCCTCTCTCACCCAGATTTCTCTCAGCCTCTGATACTGTCCATTGACGCCTCAATGGACGGACTTGGAGCTGTCTTGTCCCAAATACCAGCTGGTCAAGTAAAGGCGCGCCCCATTACTTTTGCCAGCAAAACTCTGAGCAGTTCCCAAAAGAAATACCCTGCGCACAGGCTCGAGTTTTTAGCTTTAAAGTGGAGTGTGTGCGAGAAGTTTAGCCACTGGTTAAGAGGCCATTCTTTCACAGTATGGACTGATAACAATCCTCTTACCTATATCATGACAAAGCCCAAGCTTGATGCATGCGAGCAGCGCTGGGTATCCAAACTCGCCCCTTACACATTCGACCTGAAACACATACCTGGCTCCAAGAACATAGTAATTGACGCTCTCAGCAGAGATCCCTTTGCAAAAACAGTCAGTCACAGGCTTATCACAGAGCAGTATAGCCATCTCCTTGCTGAAGCTGAGGGTGTTTGTCACGACGGCATTCAAGATACCTTCCGGCTAAAGGTCCAGTGTCAACAGGTGAAGAAATCAGCCCCCAGCAGCTCAAAACCCCAATCTGCCCCCCTCAGGTATCACTGACGCTGTGGCTGCTAAGGCTCTTTTGGATGTTCATGACCACTGGGAGGCTGCCGCTGAGACAAGAGCCGGGGAGTTAATTCAGTCTGTTCAAGGCCTGTTACCACCAGGACAAGATTCACTCCCTGTATTCACGCCGGAAGAGCTTCAGCACAGCCAAGAGCTTTACCCCACTATTTCCACAGTCATGCCATTTGTCGCCCACGGCAGGCGTGAGAGGGCAGGACTTGACACAAAGGTGATAGTGCTCATCAAGCAGTGGGAGAGGCTCAAAGCCCAAAACGGTATCCTGTACCGAGTTACTGGAGACCCCATTAGTAAAGTAAAGCGACACCATTATGTCTTGCCAGATAGCCTCAAGGAAAAAGCACTACATGGCATACATGATGCTGCTGGACAACCAGGGGCAGACAAGAACCCTGCATCTAGCGAAGCAGCGGTTCTTTTGGCTGAAAATGGAGTCTGATGTAAAAGATCATGTCAAGTGTTGTCAAAGGTGCATTCTGGCCAAAACACCAGACCCCTCTGCTCGAGCCCCACCTGAGAGCATCAGGGCATCTGCCCCTATGGAGCTGGTGTGTTTGGGCTTCTGGAGTGCGGAGGACAGTAAGCAGCATTCGGTGGACGTTCTTGTTATAACAGATCACTTTACTAAATTAGCCCATGCTTTCCCTTGCATAAACCAGACGGCTAAACAAGTAGCTAAAAAGCTGTGGGATCATGTCTTTTGCATGTATGGGTTCCCTGAACGTGTCCACTCCCATCAGGGGGCCAACTTCGAAAGTGAGCTCATAGCAGAACTGCTCAAACTGTCCGGAGTCTCCAATTCACATACTACGGCATATCATCCCATGGGAAATGGGGGGACTGAGAGATTTAATCGAACACTTGGAAACATGCTGCGGTCAATTTCCCTCAAAGAGAAGCAAAAGTGGCCACAACAAATACAGACATTGACATTTGAGTATAATGCAACTGTGCATGAGACCACAGGAAATGCACTGTTCCAGCTCATGTTCGGCCAAGTCCCACGGCTTCCCGTGGATGTGATGTTTAAACAGGTACTGCAGGACCCAGTGGTCGTTGATCTTGCAAGCTATGTTAAAACACTCATGTCATATCTTCATGTAACAGCCAGAATTGCCCATAAACATGCTGTCAAAGAACAAGACAAACAAGCAAAAGGCTACAACAGAAAAGTGAGAGGCACTCACCTGAACATAGGAGACAGAGTACTCATTGCCAACAAAGGTGAGAGAGAAGCTGGCTGATAAATGGAATGCAACAGTGTACACGGTCAAAGACAGAAACCTGTGAACTCACACATACAAGTTGGAGGATGGTGAAGGTGACACAAAGATAGTGCACCGCAACCTGGTACAGGACATCAGCTCTCTGCCAGTGGTGACAGCTGAAGTGGTGTCATGTGAGTGTGACCGACCCTTTGGACTATTTAGAGGAGGCGGATTCGGAGGATAGGACCAGTGCATGGAATATGAGTGGATCAGAGGACACTCAGAGTCAGGGTGCTCCAGAGCTGAGTGAAGGGGAGTTGTCTCCAGATGATGCTATCCAGTGCCCCTCAAATGGCCAAGCCTCCTCTCACAAAGACAGTGACTTTAGCGGCAGAGCCTGACTCAGATTCCCCACTCATGTCAGATGTATTTTCAGTGCCCCCAAACGCCCAGTTACCTCCAGCGGACACAGAAAGCCGCACTGAGTCACAGTCACAACCAGCAGGCCCAATTCATGACACAGCTACTCAGGTGCCCCCCAAAGATACAGGCCATAGCACAGACACACAAATGCATCCGTCAGCAGACACAGAGCAGGTGGTCAGAACACAAGTAGGCAGAGTCAGTAAAAAGGTAAATCGACTCATTGAGTCCATGGTTCAAAAGCCTTTTGGCGTCAGAGATTTTGCAAGTTCAGTTAGCAAGAGGTCTCAGTCACTCCTTACGCTGTTTTAAGAGGATGAACATGAGTTTGGTTTATTTCTTGTGCCTGTAATTTAGTGAACATGTATCTGTGGGACAGCGTGACTATGCAGTGTTTGATATGCAGTATGCTTCATGTGTTTGAAAGTAGTGGGACGTCTGTCTGGTGTAAAAGGCATCGTATTATCTAAGAGGGGCTAAGGCTTGATCACCCTTATGTTCTCTCTGAACCTATGCAGTAGGTAGCTCATAATGCTGATGGTAAAATTAAGGGTTTTACAGTTAATCCCAGACATAATTTCAGAGTGTGGTTAGATGTCCACGTGTATCAGTGTAAACAGGCTCATTCTCAGGTATGGTTTTGATTTTGGTGAAATCTAGGAGGGGAGGATGTAACCGATGTATAAATGAGATTGTTTATATTTCACCAAATATCCGTTTTTTATTTCTATTCACGTTTTGCTGTTAGTTTTCATGTAAAAATCCTGTTTCTGTACTATTTTGGGGAGCTTTTATTTTGTTAAATTCATTCTTTTATTGAGTGAGCTTTCACATTGCAGCGAAGTCACATCCTGTTGTTTCACGGTAAGATGTCAGGAGTGCTCCTGTAAATAGTGTGGTAAAATGTGGCAAAAACGTTAAACATGCTCACAAATTGTACTTTGTATGGGTCACACATGTTGTGTTTTATTAGCGTACCGCTCACTCTAGCGTGTATGTCCGTTTTTATTGCGTATGGCACTGTTATGCTGCTGGATAGGTCGCTGTTTTTAAGCACAGCGGTGAGACCGTTTCTGATGCAGTTTGTTCTTATGTACCTTTCCTTTAAAGGTCTGCATTGTGGAGAATGGTCATGAGAAAGTGCTGTACTGAATTTAATGTGTTTTACACAGGTATGTTAGCTCCCTTTTTGTTATTTTGTCATATTTGTTATGTTGTTAATTCATGAAATGCTAAAAAACTGCTGCTGGTGGATGGAAAAATATTTCTGATTATACAATTGAATGAGATGTATTTTGTTTTATGGATTGTTTTTTTGATTTAATTTAATGTAAAATTGAACATAAATATGCTAAAATGCTAAAACTCTCTTGGCTCTGGCCCTGGAGAGGAGAGGTGTGCATTGTGGAGAATGGTCGTGAGAAAGTGCTGTACTGAATTTAATGTGTTTTACACAGCCCTGGAGAGGAGAGAAAATAAATCCGCCCAGCCAAGCAGACCAGCCCTGTCCATGCCTCGTTCCTCATCACACCTAAACACAATGCAGAGATTGTAGCAGACGCAGTGTCGAGCCAGACCGGCTACATTCACACTACACAACAGTCCACATTACTTCTCTTGGTTACAGCTAATAAAAGTCCAACAAAATCTTCACTTCCTTCAGTGGTTGGTAGATTTCTTGTGCTCTTTTACCTCCTGCACTAGCGTATCTGTTTCAGACCTGTCAGCCACGTTACGCCCAGAGGGGGCTCTTTGTCCGGACTGTGCTTTCTAAATATCAATGAAGCACGTCCAGGCTTCAAATGGAATGACGGGTGACACTCTGATTGCTTCACATTATGTACACGGCCGTGACTAATTACGAGGCCAAATCCAGCTGCTCTGCTGCAAGAAAATGTGCTTTCTTTGTCAAGTGGGCAATTTGCTGCCATGGTTGCCATCAGGCTAAAAGTATTACCTCAACAATCATTATGATTACTGACTTTATGAAGTAACTGCCATCACTGACTTTGGTGTTGGTTCATTCAGGTTAAGCCTCATTTTCAGCCCTCCTGTGATTCCAGTCACTGTGACACAATGAACCACTTGTACATTTTGACCGATGTATCTTTTGAAATATAAATCAAAATCATTTCTTTTTCCCAGAGGATACCTTAGGTCTCTCCATATCCATAAAGACCACAGCTCGTTTCTGGCCTCCTACATTTTCTGACATTTTGGGGTGGTTTTTTTCTTGCATATTCTCCAAATCTTGTTGATCACTTTGGTCACAAAATTATATGCTGGACATTTTATAATATTCCTTACAGTTTCACTATAACGGACTACCAAAGCTGAGTTGACAGCTCATTCGTCAAAAACGTGTATCTCTATCTCATAAATGTAGGCGTGTCTTGTAACCAGACTTGGTTGGCATGTGACTTTACTAAGTTAAATTCAATTATTGGCAGAAGTCATAATTGGAGGACTGTTCAGTCTTGGCAGAGGTATGCACTCTACAGCATTTCAAGTTTCTCTGTAAAGGGAATCATTTGAGACAAAACCTTGGGAGAGAATCCTGGCAGAGATAAAGGAAAACTGATGAACACAATTTCACTGGTAACAAATGAAGAGTGCTACTTTGTATGTGCGACACTCTCTCTCTCTCTCTGTGTTTGTGTGTGTGTGTGTTTGAGAGAGAGACATCTTTTTTGGCAGCTACTCAAACACCTTAGAGAGCAGGCTGCATTTGGCAGACACTTACACACGCAGCATGTCAGATATGTTCTTGAGTCTCTGTTGGTGGATGTTCACTCTGACGTTCTCTTCATCTGTGGAATCAGAGCGTTGCTCTCCCAGGAGCCTGTAGTGCGTTAAGGACTCATTTTTATTGGCTCATTTTACCTGTTTGGGGCTTTGGGGTTTTGTCACACGCTCATTCTCATTCTGAACGGACTGCCACCGTCCTCACAGTGAGTCGGGCCTGGTAGAGAGAGGCACATTTGTTTGACAAATTTGTTCAGTGACAGAAACAAAGAGCAGTTTGCCTATGAAGCAGCAGAGAGGAAACCGATGAATGTGAATTATTGATTGGTCCAAAAGTTGACCCGACAACAGATTGGAGCTTGAAAGGGACATTGAACAAACATTAATTAAGTTTTTTAAAAGGAATCCCTGAGAGACACCCAGGATCCAGGTGTTTTTTAGTCCCAAATGAGTGAAATGTCCAGTGCAGCCTCTCGTGTTTACGAAGGGGCTGCACTGGACGTTTTGCATTTCACAAATGACAGAAATGGCCTCCACTCTAAAGTGCATATTTGGAGTTAATAAATGATGCATTTAGGGGCGTTCCCTTCCTACGACCACTAAAGTAAGAGAGGAAGGAATAGAAATTCATTCCGATCCTTGATAATTAATTTGAACAGCTTGGAGGAAACTTTGAAGTGCTCACCGAAAGCAGTTTTAGATAAAATCGGAACACTGGAACACACTTTTTATCCTAAAAGATCACCGAAAAGACACAACTGCAGAGATGTTACGTCAAATTAAGGTCTTATACTTCAATGCAACCCTGACCACACAGAAAACACCCACTACATGATCCACTGCAGACTCTGTCCTGTCTCAAACGTCACATTTCATCACATAAGTTTACCACCGCATGTGTTTTTATTTGTTAATTAATCACCTGAGATTCAACAAATATCGGCATCTTTGCTCTCTTTGGCAGTTTCTCCCTTTGTCGGTCACAGGATTCCCACCATATGTTACGGAGTTCCCGCCACGCCCAGTCCAACACACCTGATATCTCTTGGGAACAGTGATGATCATTTGAAGGATCTCCAAGATGATGGTAAAAGAATCTCAGTTGTATTAAAAGTGAACATTAACCCATGATTGACCCCAGGTAGGGGATTAAACGCAGTACGTTGTAAGACTCTGTTGAGAGGAAACATGGGGGATCAGGGGTCGACTTGTTTCCTACCCGGTCAGCTGAGCTTTCTTAACAAAAAGCATTTATTATTTGAGCAAACGATTGGCGTAAACAGATGGCGAGATACTTATAATATATATTTTGGACACATAAGGAGTAGTAAAAGAAGAGTGGATGAGCTTCTGAATCCAGAACTCCAGCACCTCACCATGAGTAAGAAGTAGGTATGTTGACTCTGTGTGCTATATGTTTGTGTACATTGGGTTAACTTGGGATAAGCTACTGTAGGTGGGGCAGACATCTTGGTATGTTAGCGTAAGTTATAGACAGGTAGATAGCGATGCAAAATGCACGGTCACTTGAGGCTCTGAGCCACACGAGGTGCATGATAAATGTAAATGTGACTGACCTTCAGCATGCTAACCTGCTCCCTGAGTTAAAAGTGGCACGTCTGCCTCTCTAAACTAAGGTACGTGGAATTCATGTAAATGGCCGTTATGGTTCCTCTACGACTTCAAGCATGCCATTTTAGTAATTCAGCCTTAGTCTAAAATAATGTGTGTGTGATCATTGCCAAATTATCAATACTTCCTGGTTTCCAGCCAACTATAGAATTTAGGTTATTGCAGCATAACTTGAAATCTTGTATATATTCGTAATGCAACAGAGTCAACCAATTGGAGTCAGATGATTAATCAGAGATATGTATTTCTCCGGTAAGCCAGAGGAGGATCTCCGTCCGTGGCAATGGTTTCTGTCATTGGGCCAGGAACGGTCTTTACAGCAATCAATCACAGTTGGTAAGTGGAAATTTGGGCCAAAACCGCGGTCTGTGAATGAGGCTTTAGGCTACCCATAGCTTTGCCAATAAGTTTTGTTCATTTCTGAGTTGTGGCTGTGGCTGTCATATTGGCAACAGACATCTCGACGGCCCTTATGGCTATTGAATCTCAATAAAGACAAAAATAACTGTAATTACCATGCTGAATGGGCGTTACCTTGACCACCACCTCGGAGTAACAACCAGAGACTGCATGGTGATTTGTCACAATTGTAAACTTTCATTCTGCAGGAGTTTTTACCCTCAGTGTGTCAATGACCCAGTGTGTTTGTATGTGTGTGTGAGTGCAGACCAAAGCTGCACCCAGATGGGAGCATTCAGGCAGAGCAGAGAGGGATTAGAACTCTGAACATCAAATTGTCTTATGTAACACCCTGTAGTGCACAGGACAAACATTAGCAGTTGTTACACAATCAAACTGATGACCTGGGCTGCACATGTCTATGCACTTAGGCGGCACGGTGGTGTGGTGGTTAGCACTGTTGCCTCACAGCAAGAAGGTTGTGGGTTTGAATCCCTGGGTCGACCTCCCCACCTTTCTGTGTGGAGTTTTCATGTTGTCCCATGTGAGTCTCTTCTGGGTGCAATCACTAATGACGGGGGGCACAGGGGGAGTTAGTAACCTTTAGCGAAGAGGACTAGCAAGTACCACAAATGGATTCGCTGAGGAAAAGTTAGGGGGTCTTGGGTGTACCATGACCATTTGAGACCATAATATACCGTCCAGGGGATGGGGGCAGACTAGCTAGGAATTTACAATGACAAAAGAAACTGAGAGAGCGTACAAGACAACTCAAAGAAAATACAGCAAACAGGGAAAAACAAGAAAGACAAGAAAGAACCAGTAATATATGAATAAATAAATTTCCCCCTACACACACATATTTCACTAATTCTGTCTCCGGGGCCCCTGTCACAATTGTGAGTGTTTGGGTCCATCCCCCCAGCTGTCGAGGTCTTCATCCTCCAGAGACGTGACCCTCCTCAGACACCACCTATCCTAACCTGCAGCGTTTTCAACCCAGCTCCTCTTCTGACGGCCCTCACATGTGTCAGCCTCATCGCTATCAGGACTTCATTCAATCCTCACCTCAGCTGGATGCTGTGGCTCCACCCCTTCCCTTTCCCCCTCCAGACTGAATATTTTCATCAGACTTTTGTTGTTTCGTGTCAGGACTTCAAATCTTTGTGTTGTTTATCTTTGTTACACTGTTTTTGACCGTCCATGTAACTAATTTATTTGTCCCACACCTGGCCGTTTGAAGAGAGGGAATCTCTCTCTGAATTTGCTTTCCAAAGGTTTCTTCCTTTTTTTCCTTCATGTCAAGGTTTTTGATGGAGTTTTTCCTTGTCTTCTTAGAAAGCTGTGGGCTGGGTTGGGAACCTTTGTTGTTATTATGTGGGCCTGTGAAGCCCTTTGAGACATTGGATGTGATTTTGGACCATAGAAATAAACTTAGCTTGACTCAGGGGGAAAGGTTATACCAAATAGTAAATGCTGGAACCAGGAGTGGCCCATGGGGCTTATGAATGTTGTCATTTTGTTACTCTCAGTGTTTAGGGGGATCTGCCAAACCCCTCTCAGCGCTATTGTGACTCGTTTGCAATTCAGTAGTCATATTTCTCCAAAGATGTTCGAGCTAACCTGACCTGGGTTAGTTAGGGATGGAGAGAAAGGGAAAGATGGTGGGTGAGACCACGTGGGTGGAGACCACACGTGCCGGCTCAAGATGGCGGACTTAACCAGGAGATTTAAGTTGTCTATCTGTGTGCTATTGGGTTTGTGTGTGTGTGACGTTCCTGTAGTCGTGTGTTACTAAAAGGTAAGCAAAGCAGGAATATCCAATGCCAAGGAGGAGCTCAATTGGCGTCTTTTACCGCAACGTAACACCACAGATGAATCAGCATTTTTGGAGCTCGTTTGTGGTCCTTTAACCGGTGAAGATCACAGCCTATTTTCTCTATCCGTGGTGGTGGAGCTAACCAACCCACAACGTCGGGAAAACACTAATCATTCTATACAGATAAGCACCAATAATCAGCAGCAACATAGTAAATACTTGAGTATTTCACACCAGTGTGAGACACGGCGGTCCGTTCTAACAAGGTTCCAAATTACAGTATACACTAAATGTATACACTAAATACTTTTGGTATTTCACAGTGGCTGCGGGCACGTCTGTCCATTTCGTGGTACACATAGTACCATTTGCAAACACAAGTCCTAACTATGTCCCTGCACAGACACAAACCTTTTACTTTGTGTGGATTTGAAGCTGTTGGGAAATTTGTCCAATGCGGTTTCAGCACCTCGATTGGGACATTACCGCGCTCGTCGTTTTCTCAGTGGGGCAGCCGGAAAAGCAGCATAGGCAATTTAATGGAAGAGGGAAACGTATTTCTTATCTCCTCTACAAAACTTTTGTCCTTCTGCACGTATCGAGAGAGAGAGATAGAGAGCTGGGGCTGCACCACTGTCTCCTTTGGATCCAGAGCGTATTGGATGAATACAAACAGTGAAGTGAAGACTGATAGCCCGGGTCTTTGGAAGATCAGACGTTTGAGAGCAATCTGTGCAGTGGGTCTGAGTGCCCTATTTAAGTGAAAGTCTTGTGACATGACCATAATGTGGATTTTCTTCTTGATATACGTTACAGTTTACTCCTTAGTAGCGGATTGAGGGTGTAACAGCAGCAGTCGAAACTAACTCACAATTCAACTTTTTCTTGAAGCAACATAATTCCCTCTTAGACCCATGATAAGAGTATTCAGAGTATTTATCACTGTACCCAGAGTATTCAGAGTTTATCACCGTACTGCAAAAACAGCAGAGACGCGCAATGTGCGTGAACAGATGTGCAAGATGAAGCGATCACTGTGAGAGCCACACTTTTGTGCATGTACATGTTTATGTATATTTATACTCTACAGCGTAATTCTAGATCAACCGCGTAACTCCCATGAAATATTTCTATCAAATTATTCATGCACGAACCTTCAATGGCAAACCCGCGAGTACCAAGGGATGTCTGCATAGTCAAAGTTTATTACAAACAGCACAGCAGCTGTGGGTCTGAGATGATATATGATGAGATGAACTTCATTAATCCCAC
This sequence comes from Brotula barbata, assembly GCA_900303265.1. Lineage (NCBI taxonomy): Eukaryota > Metazoa > Chordata > Actinopteri > Ophidiiformes > Ophidiidae > Brotula > Brotula barbata. The sequence continues at coordinate 14,042 of OMNV01008371.1, forward strand.
ACAGGGGAAATTGCAATGCCACAGCAGCTCAAAAAGCAAAAGCACAGGCAAAGACCCAAAAATAACAGAATGAAAAAAAATGAGAACACAGATACTGAAACATGAACTGTAGAAAAAGTAATTCAACTAAACTATTTAAATATTCAACCACCCTTGACTTCATTCAAACTATTTACAATATCTATGAGGTCAACTATGCTCTACCACAAATTTAACAAAATATACCAAAACATAACTTTATACACTGTGGCTTAGGTAGTAAGGTGATCACCTAGTCATCGAAGGGTCGCCGGGTGTGTGTGGGTGTGTGTGTCAAAGCTCATAGGCTGCTGCTGCATTGGTAGCCGACAGGATGTAGACAGTTGATGATGATGTGTGATGTAATATGTCCTACGGTTCACCTGGGTTGCTCCATGTGTTGTTCACAAACGTCGTTATTCTCCCACGTTTCTTCTTAAATGTCTCCTTTTCTCTCCTGTCTGCTCTCGAGAGTTGAATTCATTCAGCCAAGTCTCCGTTAAAGCACACGATGCTACGCTGTCCCGATAATAACAAATACGGATGAATCCCCTCTTCCTCCTCCTTCATTCTGTGGGCATTGTCAGTCTTTTCTCTGGAGTATCCAGTGCTGCACAGCTAACATTTGTTTCTAAGTGTAAACAGTGGAGCTGTGGCTGATTGGGTCTCACCATGTAGTTAAAAAAAAAAAGAAAAAAGTGTTGTCATGGTGTTGTTGCTGGAGTTGGCAGTGTGCACCAGATGCTTAAAATTAGACTGGATAATAATGGAAGGAAGGACATTCAGAGTGTCAGACATTTCACAAATGTTAAAAAGATTAAGTCAGAGTCCAAATCAAGTCTCAAGTCTTTTGAGCCTTTGTCACTGTGCCTGTGACGCAAACTGGAGTCCCCATCTCTGTGGACAGGTTGTCAGTCCAGTCCACACCTACACTAATCCAATCTAGAGGTGGACGGAAATCCAGGCACAGGATGAATAACCACAACTCTGTAAGAGTAGTAACCACCACGCCACCATGCCACCCTGCTGTATAAATTTGATTAGTGTGATGATCCTTGACTTTTCATGTTTTAAAAAAAACATCCATAATTAACGATCAATTTTCACACACTTCTACATGTAGGACTTATATGTTGTCTAAACTGACACTCCCTGGAAAATGACCCAGTCCTATGTGACATGACACAGTGGTCCTTTGTGTTGGGGAAGGCTAATCCAGCTAAGGGTGCTCAGTTTGGGTTAATAACATAACATAAAACAAACATAAAACTACAGTGGCAGACAATGCAGAGAAAACAAAAAACCCAACAGCTCGAATATGCATGAATGCACATTTCTCAATTTGCCTGTTAATTTCTCCATGTGTAGTCTGGGTTTTCTGCTTAGCTGGCTGCGAATCCATAATTTTTCCATGAGCAGCACGGTAGCTTAGTGGTTAGGACTGCTGCCTTATAGCCAGAGGGTCATGGATTCGAGTACCGTGGTCTCTGGAGTTCGGATGTTCTCCCTGAGTATGCGTGGGTGCTCCAGTTTCTGCCACCCACAAAATCGTGTTAGGCTAATTACTCCTTCTGTCTTCCCAGGTGGAAGATCTGGAGTTGGTGAGTGCTGCCCACTGCCTCTCATAGTTAGGATGGATTAAATGTAGAAAAATTAATCCCCTACAGGGATCAATAAAGTACTGTTCTTTCCCCACACTGCTCCCAGCACCATAGCTGAATGATGCTACCACCAGAAATTAAAAATAGGATAAAAATCCTTAAATTTTGTGCTATAAATTCAGACATTCCATGTATTTATACATTTGTAACTGTGAAGTTTTTGCATTTTGACGTTTTGAAGTTCCATGACCATTTTTTGAGTAAATCTAGCCTTTCCTCATAACTTTAGAGCCATGTCTTCAGCCATCATGTAACAACATGCTTTTCACAAGGGGACATGACTAGAAAGAGTGTACGAAGCAATGAACACTGTAACAGCAAAATGGATGAAAACATCAGAAAGAGTGGTGTCTTGATGGAAAGCTGTGTTGAGGCCTGGTAAACTGTGTGAAACGGTTCCCCCTTGGGATGTGCTGTACCTGTGTAAATAAAACGGTGTGCTCATAGTAAGCTGCAATGACAAGGTCGTTCATCAGTCCGATGAAAGCTGTCTCTGTGCTACGGTGTGTGCAGCATCCAGACTTTCTCCATCATCTTAGAAAAATGGATAGGTTGAGTATGAGGCGGTAATTGGTGAGATCAGCAGGATACGAACCATTTTTTTAGACTGGAGTGACACCTGCAGTCTTAAGTGGCACAGTGTTAGAGGCAAGAGGTGCGTTGATCAAGGGAGAAATAGATGCAGAAACCCTTGATCTGGGGAGTGGGAGCAGGATCTGACTGAAACAGAGTTGAGTTTTGATAAACTCAGAGACAGAGCTCAGGGTGGTCACAGCAAAGTCAGAAAAAGTGCTACATGAATAATTGGTGAGGGGGGTCAGTGGGGGGCGCTTACACATAGAGTCCATTCATTATTACAATGGTTCACAGAGCTCTGCAGATCCAAACACAGCAGCTACTGGAGGATTAATGAATTTGGTGACGGTGGAGAAAAGCGTTTTAGGCCCATGGCTAGCAGACCTGATGAGAGATGAGACGTAAGCAGAGCGTGTAGCATTGTGTACAGCTCTGTATTTCTACATCTGGTCACTGTATGTCTTCAAACCAGATGTTGTCAGAATGCGGCGCTTTGGACTCTGAAAAGAGACAGAAAAGTGTCAACAGATTTGAGATTGTGGTGGTCTCAAGCCTCGACGGAGGAGGAGAGCATTTCAAATTGAGCTCAATAAGTGAGTGATCAGACATTCTAAACTGTGGACATGTGACAGACACATCACACGAACCAAAATGAGATGCAGTGTGTGCCCACAAGGGGTAGTTGAGAAATCAACATGTTTCGAAAAGTTGAAGCACTCAAACACAGGCATGAACTCAAAGGAACAAACCGTATCAACGTGGCTGTTGAAGACGCGTGGCAGTAGTATGGCTGACATATCATATACGAGGGTTAGCAGTTCAATTAGTTCAGTGAAGAAATCAGACACCGCTTTGGGGGCCACACAAGAATAAGTATATCCACGGATTATCTGACAACCTAAAAAGGACATATTCAAAAGTAATCATACGATGGAAGTCAACAGCCACAATTTTCAAACGTCCATGACAGGCAACAGCCAGACTCCCTCCGCTGGATACCAGATGGGGTTGAGACGGTCTGCTGTGACAGGAGGACTGAGCAAGTTAAGATGAAAATAGTCATAAGAGGCCACCTTTCTGTGAGCAGCAAAATGTCTCGTTTTTGTATGTCAATATATTAACTGAGAGGAATGTGTTGTGTGTGAATGTAGATGCCCACACGTCCTCCTGTACGGGTGTCTGGCAGCTAAAATGCATCCCATGATGTGTGGATGGTGATACAGGGTAACATATCCACCCTGTTAGACCAGATAGAGGGAACAACAGAAGGTGGATGGTGAAGAAAGGAGCAGAGGGTGCCTTAAAAATGCTGTATGTAGTAGGGTAGAGAGTTTAATCCATGCTGCTTTGACTGCATGTAAGTGTAAGTGTCATGGCAAGGATGAAACAAGGCAGCAATCCTAGTCTAAGAGTTTAAAAAAAGGCAAGGGCAAACAATTAACCCACTTCACACAGCCAGGTAACATTTAAACATGCTAGCCTACAGAGAAGGCTAACGCAAACCGATCGACTAGATCGTAGGAAAGAGCAACTTACTGCAACGACACACAGAGTCAGACAGCACAAACAATCAGAGAGAGAGCAGAGACTCACTCACATGTTGATGATGTACAAGATGTACAGAGTTGAAAGTACTGCTTGATAAAAGGGAGTGATTAGTCCGATGAAACTGACCAAAATCCACTTAAATTCAAGTGGTCAGCAATGTCCCATCGATTTCACAAAGATAAAGGACATAAAGTTGAAATAGTATAAATAGTTAAAAAAATTATTCAAGTAGAACTAACTAGAGAGCAGCAACTGACAAATAAATCAACGTAAATTCAACCGGAACTTTGCTGAGCTCTTCACAGTGAAATCTCCGAGCTTCAATATAAAACAAGCAAGGCTGTCTGCAGAATTAAAGACGAAATAAGCACAACAAAATTGACAGCATAGTATGCTGCAGTGCACTTAATACTGTATATCAATAAATGGAAGATAAATTATTATAGCACAAAGGGGGTTAAGGTTAGGCATTGTCTGAGAGTGAGTTACAGCTACATCCAATCATCCAATGCATGGATCAAGATCTAATCTATTCATCCTGTGTTGCTGTGAGACTGCCGGACACACACACACAGAGAGACCGTCAAACAATCCAGACGAACAAATGACCAGCGTCGTCGAGCTCAATGGCATTAGACCGTTTTATGTTTGCATGGAATAAACACAGTTTGTGTTCTCCGTACCCACATACGAGTGTTTGTACGTACCTGTGGCTACAGCCCAACATCAAGCCCGTTACAACTTACAGTTTAGATATCTTTACAAATGAAGTGACAGTGGCTATCACTCATCTGATCACAATCTGATCCAGTACATCTGCCAGGATTCTGATCACCATGTGTTCTCAGCACATGGACACCTTGCGCTAAGCTGAATGTTGTAGACAGGGCCCTACCGAAATTGGATTTTTAGGGTAAGGGTTAGAAAATTCCATATGTACATATTGTCAAAGCCCGGCTCTGAGGCTGTGACAAAAATGGGAGAACAGATGTGTGTCACAAATTAACGAGCAGTTTATTTATTTGAGTTTAAAAAGAAGGAGATGATAAAACACCTGAATCAGTCGTCTGTGGCGTAAGAGGGTGTATGGATGCGTGTACAAACAAAACAAATGTCGTCCCGTGAGAGGGAGGAAGGGAGAGAGAGATGGAGTGGAGGTGTTGGGAGTTACACCATGCCCAGGTGTGGCTCATCAGAGTCTGCAAGAAAAACAAACAGAGAACGCAACGACAACGTGTGGAGCAGAGAGGTACTGTATATATACTATATATATATATATATATATATATACTGTATGTGTGTATATGTTAGTGTGTTTAGCAGGGATCCCTCAAATCTGGTTATCAAAAACTTGTGACAAAGATATGTAGTGGAAGCAGGATATCTTAACAAACTTTATTACATTATATTATATTATTATGACTACTACTGTGTGTGTGTGTGTGTGTGTGAATGACACTATTTTTCACGTTATAATGTCAGACAGTTCCACAAGCCACAAGCAGTTACCAGCAGCCCAATTCTTATTTTCTGCTTACAATAAATGGATATATTGACCTGTGCTTACACTTACTTTTTAAAGTGTAATTGTCAGGCTTACATCACGAAGGCAGAAGTTAAGCTATCAAATGATAAGGGTGGTTTGTAACCGTGTAAGCTCCTCTCATTATCATTTAGTCAAAGTGTGTGCTCAGAGAGTGGCAGAATCCATTTCAGTTTCCTCCATGTCTGTGCTTTAATCACATTTTGGCCTTTAATGGCAGCAAGCAAAAATAATGTGAACGCTGTGCATGTGTGGCATCGTGCTGGTTGACTGCGGCGCGTTAATGATCACTTGACTTGGTGATGTGAGGGGAGTCTGGATCACAGATTTTTGCTGCTCATTAAGATACAAACTTTTACTTGAATCCTAATAAACTGGACAGAACTGCATCAGGCTCCAAAGTGCTTTCTCTTTAGTAAAAAAGTGTTCATGGAAAAATAACAGAGTGCAGCTGAACAGCAATATTGTTGAAAAACATAATCAGTCATTGATCAAATGGACAAAATGCTTCTTCAGCTGCACAGTTCAAAAAAATGGCTTCATTTCAAAGAAACTTTTTTCCACTGCATCACATTCTGGAAAATTAATTATTGAAAGTATGAAACCGAAATTAGTTTTATTCAACACAAGAGAGAGAGCAAACAGAAGCCATGTTTTCGTTGCAGTTTTCCACAAACAAAGTTGAAATTTTTATTACATTATGCGAAGACACCCTGTGAAATTAAAATCAGAAGTAAAAATGGAGCAGCCCTCCACCATCAAGAGCTCTCTGGGAATTAATAACCATACTATCTTCAAATCTCACACTCAAATGTTGGTCTGCTGCCTCCTGTCCTCCTGTCCTTCTGTCCTCCTGTCCTATGTTTCTGCCTCAGGTTACAGGGTGGTGGTGTTGTGCTTTACCAGTGGTATTTCCCTTACTTTTATATTGTGAGTAACATTGTAGTGGTTTAGTTTAGAGTATGTTCATATTTATGTTAATTACTGTGTTTGCTCCTCCCACTGCTGTTTTGTCTCTTGTGTTCATACCATCATCGGGGCCCAGCCTTGTCTCAGTGTAGAGCTATCTCTGTCCTGACTCAGAATACCTGTCAGCTGTGTTCTTTTTGTATTTTGCGTATGTCTCATTCTGTTTAAAGGGACAGACCAGCTGTACCTAACAGTTCCCCTGTGTGTCCTGAGGAGAGGGGGGGCCGTGTGAATAGGTCTGGTAGTGGGCCTCATAAACCACTTGCGTGCAAGAGTTAATGCGTTTTAAACATCTTTTATTCGCCATTTTGTAGAGTGTGTGCAACAAACACGTGTGGTGTTCTGTCAGGTGAGAATGGTGGGCGGACCCATGCCGTGAAACTGGGTCAACCTCAGTGAACAGTATGACAAAAATCCCAGTGTCCCGTTTGTAATATGTGAAATACACTCTATGATATGTATGTAATAGTAGTTCTGTTTTTGGTAACTATATTTAATCATAAATATATTAAATATCTTTGAATATAGTTTTATATATATATATATCTGTGTTGTGTCAGTGTTCACCTCCATTTTCATTTTCTTCTTGTCGGTGTCTTTATTGTTTTTCCTGACGATGCTTATGAGCTGCTGTGACATGAAATTTTCTTCGGTGTGAGATCATTTAAATTCATCTGATCGCTTATCTCATCTCAGTCAGTCAGTCAGTCAGACCAACAAGTGCCTGGTTACATAACAAGATCCGAAAAGGAAGAAGTAGCAAACGCCATGTCTTTTTTTCCCCCTTTACATACGTGTGATGATGTTGTGTTTTAACTTACCTGTCCTTAAGGGCTAATATGTTTAGAAATGTTGCATTTACTGCACGTCACTAACATGGTAAAATCTGTTCAGTGTAGTGCGCAGCGTGCATATTATTATTGTAGAATTTGATATTCTCCCCGTGTCTGCGTGGGTTTCCTCCGGGTGCTCCACTTTCCCCCACCCACAAAAACATATGTGTCGGGCTAATTAGGCTAATTTCTTCTGCCAGTGCCCTTGACCAAGACACAAGGCAGAAGATCAGGAGTTGGTCTCCGGGCGTTAGTGTGTGTGTGTGAGTGCTGCCCGCTGGTCCTCATCGTTAAGAGGGGTTAAATGCAGGGAATAATTTCCTTACAGGATCAATAAAGTGCTGTTTTTTTTTTCTTTTTTCTTCCTATCGGTGGTTGTCCAAGAAGGGTTAATGGAGGGCTGGACTTCATAGAAGATACCTGAAGATGTGTCGCCTCTCATCCAAGGGGCTTCTTCAGTTCAAAACTGAAACGTGTTCTATCAAGTCCAGTTGCCCTTAATGTAGCCCCTCTTAGAGAACCATGACCTGGATGACTGACAAGCCTCATAGACAGCTTTCTATATGTGTAACTTTAAATATATACACAAGTTTTTATATATATACATCCAGTACTTTTGTTGAAGTTATCTATGAATATACGTAAAGATAATGTTAACATACTTTGCTCAGGTTTAAATTACAGATCTGCCGTGTTAACTACTTATGGAAAACTTGTCATAGTTGTTAGTTATTGCTATATAGTAGGCAAAAATAGTTTGATTTATGTTCATAAAATGCTGCTGTAATGCTGCTGTAAATCAAATGTCATCATAAAACATTAATAGGACACCCAAAGTCACCTAAATGCAGCTGATGCTGGATTAAACAGCTATTATCACGATAGCTCTCTCATACCTAATCTTGTTTTTTACGGCCACGGGACCAGTTGAGGTTCCTGTGCTCCACAGATTTTATACGATCAACAACAAAATACAACACACAGGACTAATACGGAGTCAATGGATGCTCATTTCAGCTTTGTTGTCAACAATAACAGAAAATAATTATAATACACTCACAATTTGGCTCAGGATGGTGGTCAAAGACAATTTTTTCCCATTCAAGCCTGCCAAGTTTCTCACAGCAGAGGGGCTTGTTAATTAAATGAGGTGAAAAAGAGTCCATTCATAAAGCCTCCAATAAAACATCACATCCCAGCTGCTTTGTCATGATAATGATGGCAATCTTCTGTAGAAAAATGGGTTGCTTTATGTGAGTAAGGCCAACTGGCAGCTGAGACACTTCCACTGCTGTTGATGGTGAATCATTTGTGAACACAGGTGAGTGCAACAAGTAATAAAAGTATATTTAAAGCCAAAATGTGGTAATTAGATTACCACCACAAGGCCGAGTGGAAGCAAAATGTAATAAGTTTTTTCATGGATCATGTCCTACGCATACACCAAGTTAAAAAAAAATATAACTTCCTTGACAAAGGAAATTATACACACACACACAAATACACCCTTCTACTGTCTTGACAACAATCATAGGGCAATCATGCCCTATGATTGTGGCAGTGTTGAATTTTCCTTTTTCACTTCAGTTTCAGGTCAGTAAATATTCAGTAAAATATTGTTTTAATTTTTTTCAATCCAACACCAATTTTCTATGGCATTTCTGATGTAAAAGTCTTTCGACTGATTTTAAGTTTTCCCCTCCCCTCCCTGGGAAAATGATGCCGGCAGTTCTGTGTCACATGACAAAGTGCTCATCATTTAGTGACATAAAAGGAAGTGTTAGGAAGGCTCCTCCAGCTGTACTGAGGTAGGGTAAACAAACATTTTGGAAAGATTCTGTGGATATCTGCACTACTGTCGTTCATCAAAGACATCAAGCCACAGAAAGAAAACTACAATGCTACAATTGTGGACCCATAATTTGACTGAGACAATGAGATAATATTTTGGAACAGGCTTTACTCAGAATCTAAAAGGGGCAAATGTTGATACACAGAAGTCCAACATAAACAGATTCAAGAGGCCAGGCTTACTCTGGAACAATTAAAAAGGAAAAAAGTCAACGAGCAATGAATCTGGCTAAACTGGGTATGGTACCAAGTGGGCTAGACATATTTGGAAAAACAAAACAAGGCAAAACCACATACTAGTCGGCCTAGATATAGATAAGCACGACTGCAAGGGCACAATACTTGACAATGTGGTAGCTCACGCAATGAACTGGGTGCATAAATACTCAGCGTAATGAGAAAAGAGCTGAGTAGGAATGTGGAAGCCTGATGCATGGCAGGTTGGGTAGGAAAGTGGAGGGTGACAACTGCTGGACAGAAGGGGAAACTGCAGGGGATTTGAAAACACATGGAAACACACATTGTATCTGTAGTTGGTTAAGTGTATCATAATGGGTGTGACTGTGATTAAATGTGAAAGTGCATGACAAACCATCCAAGGGATGTTCTGAAAACCCAACGCCTGGGCAGATGGTCCTCCCCCTATTGTGAATAAAGGGAGGTTTAGAGGAGGGGGAGGAGGGGGATGTTTAGATTATCTAAATAGCACTTCAAATATTATCCCATTGATATTTTTGGGAATATCAACAAGGTATATCACTTCGCTGTGACTGTTCCGTTTCGTACAGAATTATGTGAGTGTTTGTTTGCCGACCTGCTGTTATTATCCTCTGGTTCCATGTCAGTCACAAGGGTTAAAAACCCCCCACAAATCTAAGTATTATGGTAAATGGACTGAATTTCTATAGCTCTTTCTTAGTCCGGAGACCACTTAAGCACTTTTACAATGTTTGCCTCACGTTCACCCATTCATACACCGACAGCTGAGGTAATGGTTGTGGCTCCTGAGGCACTGCTCCAGAAGGTTGGAGATCTCCTTCTGGACGTGGACGGCAGGTCCATCTGCCCCTCCTCCGAGGTTCACAACCTTGCTGTCATCCTGGACTCCGCCCTTTCATTTCAGTCCCACATCAAATCCATCACAAAATCTGCCTTCTATCACCTCAAAAACATTTCCAGACTGCGGCCATCACTCTCTGACTCTGGTGCAGAGACCCTCATCCACGCCTTCATCACGTCCCGTCTCGAGTACTACACTGGAGTCCTGTCCGGGGTACCCAGCAAAGCCCTGGACAGGCTCCAACATGTTCAGAATTCAGCTGCCAGGGCTTTCCCTGGCAGCACATCACCCCTACTCTCACCCACCTTCACTGGCTTCCAATCAAGTCCCGCATCAACTATTAGTTCCTCCTTCTCGCATATAAATCTCTCCATGCCCTCACCGACCTTCTCCACCCCTACACTCCATCCCGGAACCTTCGATCCTCTGACACTGGTCTGCTCTCCACTCCCCACACCAGGCTGTGTACTTCTGGCGACAGAGCATTTCAGCATTCCTGCTCCTGTTCCGGTAAGCGTGCTACTTCATTTAGGGTTTCCAACGCATCTGTGTTGTTGTCGCTCTGCTGTTGCTCTTGCTCTTTGAATTTCGACAGCTTAAATCTGCCTTTTACTCTCTTACGCTTCGTTACCACCGTAAAGTTCCCATTTCCCATTTTCTATCCCCTTTTCAGCAGCCAACCAGTTTGTATGACACTTTCGTTCCGAGCAACTGGTCCAGTCAGTGAGTTTCTATTTCACTGAGACACTGTTGAGTAACTACTTCCACCCTTTTACACACACACACAACACACACACTTACTATCGCGATCCTAGTTCCCCGAACTATTATTTTTTAACGTGTTACATGGAGTTATTTTTTCCTGTAGTCTTCTCACATAGACTATGGACTATTTTGGTTTATCTTCACTGGTTTATACAAGTCTTAGTAAACCATTCATTCTCATGCATGAGTTCCCAGAACTCTTCTCTTACCTTGAGTCCGACGAATCTGTGTCTTTGGTTTCTATGATCCAGTCACCTTTCCCCCTTCCAGTGGTGACTGGCCTCTGATGACAACAATTCAGTTGGATGTCTTTATCTAGGTGTCCCAAACCCTAAACCCTAAACCCAAACCTAACCCTAAGACAAACTGAAAAATCTACTAACCTTCATTTATGTTGCAGGCACACTCAAATTCCAGCAGAGAGCAGAAGAGTCACATTTATCATCACACAGTTGAGCAGTCACCCCTTCAATCATCTGATGAGACAGTGAGGACAAAATGACAGGCAGCCAAACTACTATGATGGAATACTCGGCCTAAATTCTATATTCATGAATAACAAAAATAGCAAACAACAAGCTGCTTAAAAGCCATTTCATTCTGATGTGGCAACAATATGACAAAGTAAATGTTGGGGGTTAGGGTAAGGATTAGATAATGTTTTTACCGTCATTTTTCAAAATAAAACATTTTTAAGAGTCCGATCGTCAATAAAATGTATTTATTTATTTATTTTCTGTGCGGCCCGGTACCAAATGACCCACGGACCTGTGGTTGGGGACCGCTGATTTAAATGACTGTGCAGTGCAATAATCTTGTTGTTTATTCAAGCACTAAGTTTTAATAAATCACAGGTTCAGTAAAAGGACCAAGGAAGGCAACCAGCCACACGAGGACAGTCCACGTTCCGTTTACTAGAAGCCACTACACACAACACTGGCTAGTTCACACAACACCCTCACTAGAGGCACTGCAAGTTTTCCCACGCTCCCACCCCTGCACATCACCACTAAGGGAAACCGTGTGGATGTCCCAACGGGGCTTCCGGTTACTCCTCTCTTATCTGGGCTCCCTCCCCACGATATTAAAATACAAGATAGACCGATCTACGGATGTAGTCGGACCAAGGCGAGACCCTCCCCCGGGGTCCGATCTGAGGACGCCGTCCAACTCCCCGGGAAACGGATTCGCTGGACGACGTTAGCGGAGAGCGAACGGACGGCAGCGTCACAGCTGACGGGAACAACACACTTATTAGCTCTCTCAGTCCATCACACCTGTATCCAATGTCAATCAACCAGTCCAATCAGTCAGCCGGTGAGTCCATGCCCGTCACGTCACGTCATGTCACATGTCACTCACATTACAGTACATTTAATATATGTTAAGAAAAAAAAAAAACGATACGAACGAATAACAAGAATAACGATTTTCTGACTCGGGGTTCGCTGTAGTCGGAAGGACAATGGGAACTACACCATTGTTTTTTCTTTAGTAAGAAATTCAGGCTTTCTGAGTGGAATCTGGCCCGAGTACGAGTTGGACCCTGTGTAGACTCACCTGTTTGCTCGGAGATGACACACCGTTTAAATCCGCTAACTCCTGAACATTAGAATCCAAAGCGTTGCTTGTCTGTGCGGTCTATGTAAATTGAAAATTTAGTGGGCGTGGGGACACTTTTTCCCCAATTCTCCACTTCTTTTTCCGGAACCCTGGCCCAAAACCGATAGACCGGAGCAATAGGACTTACAGCCCCGAGCGGCCCTATTTGTCGCCAGTAAATATGTGCTGTCTGAAAATTTACTGTCCACAATAGTACAGCATTTGTCAATTCTTCACCCTTAAAAGTCATTTAAGTTGCACACACTCTCAATCTCCAGCAGAGGGCAGCAGAGTCACATTTATCATCACACAGTTGAGCAGTCACCCCTTCGATCATCTGATGAGACAGTGAAAACAAAATGACAGGCAGCCAAACTACTATGATGGAATACTCGGCCTAAATTCTGTATTCGTGAATAACAAAAATAGCGACCAACAAGCTGCTTAAAAGCCATTTCATTCTGATGTGGCAACAATTTGACAAAGTAAATGTTGGGGGTTGGGGTTAAGGTTAGAATTAGATAATGTTTTTACCAACATCCAAAACAGCTGTAGTAATTTTCTTTTCTTTGTGGCTTCCTCTTTTAATATGTTAATTCTACATTACAGGAGGTTTTGTTTTGCAAGGGCAGAAATGAACCACTAATGTTGACATCTTACCTGTAAAATATAACTTGTACACACACACACACACACACACACATATATGTATATATATATAAACACTATGTATATATGGTCTTACAAGCAATTAAAAAAATCAAATTGATTAATTAATGCAATTAATTCAGATATAATTGCATTAATATATCAATTTTGGCTGTGAAAAGCATTTAAAGTATTCCTGTTTAAATAGATTTTGTTTGATGAGTGAATCAATGAACAGATCAATTTAAAGTCCAAAACATTTTAATCTTTTTTTTCCAGATAAATTGAGTATATGTATACTGTATATATACAGTTTACATATATTCTCAGGGGCACAGCCAGGGATTTTGGGTCCCATTAAAACACATTACATTGGGTCCCACCACCACATTCCAACCCTGTGCAACCCAATCAACGCATTCAAAGCTTTAAGATCATAATCAAAATTACAGTCACAACCATTTTTTTACTTAAATTAACAGCATGCACCGTGGAAAAAAATCTACTGCACTAAATCCTGCTGAATATTGACCCAAATTACCTTCACATTAGGTTTCATCTTTTATTGTGTTTATTTATAGATTTTCATTCCTTTTACCTCCTTGGTGTATTTGTTTGCACATTACAGTGTTTTTGTTTTATCTGTACAATAAACTGCTCAAACAATTTGCCCCTCATAGGATTAATAAAATGATTTTAACTGAATTTTAAATCATTTTAACTGAATTATGGTTGTTTAATGACAACTGCTGACATAGTAGTTGTCATTAAACAACCATAATTCAGTCTGGCTGGAAGGTATTATTTTAATATTGGCTGTAATTTTAATACAAACTGAGTCACTAAATGCTGCAAACTGTTCAGCATCAAATAGGCTGATTTGGGTTTCTTATAATGATCATTATATGGATATTAAATAGTATAGTAATAGTAAATAGTAAAAAAAAAAGCAAAATACCCGCAGACCCCCTGCAACGATGCTAACTGACATGGAGTTGGGATGGAGTTGGGGCGGGCTCTTGTCTTGTTGTGTCTGGTATTAGGAGTGGCAGGGACGACTGATTGATCAGTTTGATAAACGTTCACCCGCATTGATAAAATGTAGGATAAAAATGAGTCAAATGTGATACGAGTCTACACCCTTTCCTTTCTTTCCTCCTTTGGAAACTAGACTTCACCCCCTCATACGCCCCCCTGTATATACTCAATATGTCTGGATATGGTGTGGCGTAATAAACATTGTGAGTCCCATTGACGCACTAGTAATTCTTTAAACTGTGGTGAGAGGAACACAAATAAGTCCTGAATTACACATACAAAGATATTAAAATGTTTAGGAAAGTGTATATTGTTTCTGCGAAAACTCTTTACGTCAAACGTAGCTTAATGCCTTCAAAATCAGTTTGTTCTTGTCAGAATCAAAATTTATCGTCTGTTGTCTTAAAAAAGTCCTGTAGTCGGAGCTACAGGAGATTTCGTCTCAGCATTCCCAGAATTCCTTTGTGTGTTGGGCACGCTAGCATTATCCAACCCCAGGGACTGCCGGCACACCGCAGACAGCCGGTACAGCAAATCAGGGCATGGCCCGGGATGGGCATCTGCCTTTTGCGTCATCAGCATCTCAAACAGTGAGCTGACTTCACATAACAGAGCTCCGCCCAGTGGGCCGTCTTTTTCTTGCATTTTACCTGAGAACAGGAAGAGGACAGTTTTCCTGTTAACAACAACTCTGATGATTGATCTGCTTGAATAAAGTTTGTTTTGTCTAGTTTGTCTTTTTTTTTTACCAAAGGTAGAGAAAGATGAGTCTACGCCATCCTGAGGTAGAAGCATGCTGTCAGCGGACAAAGGCCCATCTGGGACAAAAATATTATCATGGTAATCATTAGCACAAGGGAGGGACAGCCTGGACACCCACTCTGAGCCATCAACGTCCAAAAACACGTCATCTGCAGAGAGAGAGAGAGAGAGAGAGAGAGAGAGAGAGAGAGAGAGAGAAATTAATTCCAAATCAACAAAATTCAAAAATTCAACAATCTAGAGGCTGCAATTAAGAACAGCCAAAAAAACCAATGGACTTCCCTGCTACAAAGGTACATGCAAACAAACCCAATTAATAAAATCATCCCCACCTGACAGCATCCTTAACCAAATGCTCAAACATAGCAGCAACAAATTCCAAACAGTCCTGCTGAACTGATTTAACCTGAGCGTGTGGTTTGTTCCCTCACAAACACCAATGTTTTTACCTTTATGCTTTTGGCAGACTTTTGTCCAAAATGACTTACAAGTTAGAAAACAAGCAGTGTGTTCAATCAATGAGTTTCAAGTTTTGCAAAGCAGTCAACTCATAAGTCACTACGCTATAGACACGGCTTGAGACACGGCTTGAGACACGGCTTGAGATATAGCAAAATAGGAACCAACCATAAGGCAGAAAATAGAAAAAAAAAGAAAGAAAGAAAGTGGGTACTTTATTATGGAAGCCCATTTCGGCCAGAAAAAGAGAAAAAAAAGGAGTGAGATAAAAAGTCAAAATTATGAGATGAAAAGTCAAAATTATGAGATAGTTTCACACAACAGACAGTTGCAGCTCTTTGGCATGAGTTCTATTCAGGAAAGGATGGAGTACATAGATGAATACTTTAAACGCGGCTTTACAGCAGATGAAATAAGTCATTTGCTTGCTGATTCACATGGGATTGTACTCGGCAAACACACTCTTGAGAGGTTTTTAAGCAAGAAGCAGCTCTGGCATAGAAAGAATAAAACTGATGTGGCTGAGGTGGCAGCCTTCATTCAACAACGACTGGAAACATCTGTACCGTGTCATGGTTACAGATGGATGCACCAAAAATGTTACATGTTAAAAGGTTACATGGAATTGTGACCGACAGAAAAACAAATCGTATGTTGCTACAGTTACGGGATGGTGAAGGTGTTAATCTGAGGTCAGTTTCTTGACCTCAGAAGTAATCGTGAATGTACTCAATCCATTTCTGAATAGAGCTGCTACCGTCTGTTGTGTTAAAGTATCTCATAATTTTGACTTTCTATCTCATAATTTTGACTTTCTATCTCATAATTTTGACTTTCTATCTCATAATTTCCACTTTTCTTATCTCATAATTATGACTTTTTATCTCAAAAATCTGACATTTTATCTCAAAAATATGAAATTTTATCTCATAATTTCGACTTTCTATCCCATAATTATGACTTTTTATCTCATTCTTTTTTTCTGGAAATGGGCTTCCATACTTTATTGATCCCCGTAGGGAAATAAATTCTCTGCACTCTTACCCATCCTCAATGATGAGAAGCGGGCAGCCAACACACGCACATGCAAACACACACAGACAACAGCACCCGGGGACCAACTCCAGCTCATCCACCTTGGCTTGGTCAGGTGCAACGGCAGGTGTCCGTGCTTTTGTGGGTGGGGGAAACCAGAACACCGAGGTTGACCATGGGATTCAAACCCACGGCCTTATTGCTGTTAGGCAACAGTGCGCATTGAACTTCAGTGTTTTTTCTTTCATTTCTAATATTTTTCTGCTACGATGTCCGCTCTGTACACAGACCTTTGGCAGTACTGTATGGTCATGATGATACAGGCAGAGAGAGTTGTTGTGTGATTTTCTTTTGTAATTGTAATTGGAGGTTTTTCCTCACTCACCACTAAAGGACAGACAGGAAGAGGAAAGTTTTTGTTCCTAATGGCTGTAAATGCCCATTTCCTGCCACCATTAACTTCCTGTTTGCTTTCATGACCACAGTAACACAAACGCAGCTTGCCTCTTCAAAATGATTCAGACAAAGAACACAGGCAGAACCTGTATGTGTGTGTAATTATCACGTATCATGAAATCAACACATCTAAAATATGAATTATTCAACAATAAAACCACAAAAAATATTTTCCGTTCCCATTTTAAATCAATGTGACACTTTTAAAGACGCTGCGTTCTACATTATTTTACCACCACTGTAAAACAGCTGTTAAACTTTGAGGCTGCTGTGTGCTGCTCAGGTGATTTCAGGCTTTCTGTGGTCCAGATGTAGCGTAAGCATGTTTAACAGAGTTGAAAATGCACCTTGCTTCATTTATTTCTAATTTGTATTTTGGGAAATGTATCTTATTATGTGTCTTATGTAAATGTATTTTGTTGTGAAATTTATTTTATTTTACCATCTGACTGAGCCTCCGTAGTCCCCGCCCCTCCCCCTCCCCCTTTCTCTCCCTCACAGTCGGGTGTAGCACTGTGAGGTTAAGGTGTGTTGTGTTGTTGTTGCGCTCTGTTATTAGTTTTTTTTTTTTAACTGGGTTATTTAAGTTATTAACTTTAATGAATACTGTATACTGATATTTCATTGATGTCGCCCAGTAGTTTTGTGCTGTTTTAACTGCAAATATAACTTTTATGTGCGAAACCATGTGAAATTGTCTCGCGCCATTTTATAGACGCCGTTTTTGCCCCATGACGTGAGTGACGCAGCGTTGACATGGGTGTTAATTGTATCAGTGTCTTTTCGTTATTTTGTGTGCTCAGCAGCAGATGTGCAGATTAGTGAAAAAGGAAACAAACAGTGTGTTTGTATTGTCACACGGTGTGACTTGTAGCTTTAGGTCCTCTGTTAAGTGTTCCCTGGGGTGACATGGTGCACGTGTTTTCGTACCAGCAGTGATGAGCAGGTTGCTAAGCCCCTCCCCCAGGAGTGGGTCAGTAGGTGAGTCTCTTCCTGGTACTGAGTCCCCATCGTCACTCTCACCGTGACCACTGTCTTTGGTGCTCAGCCAATCAGAACAGTCCTCAACTCCACATCTGTATCAAACACATGAGCACGCGCACCGAGTCACACTGATGCTCAGTTTGCACTTCCTGTTCGTCTGCGTTGACGTTATTTGGCTCAAAGCGGGACAATCGTTGGACAAACAGGATGAAACTCATCATCGCTTTATTTTAAAGAATATATTCAAACGTTCCTGTTTACAACTGCGGAATCAAAAAGTACACAAGTGCGTTGAATGTAGACGAGGACTCACACTGACCTGCCGGAGCGATGAGAGAATTTGTTTCCCCGAAAATTGGGTCTGGGCTGCAGCTGACCCTGACGCAGGAGAGAGAGGAGCTGGGAGATCTGCTGCAGAGAGGAGGAATACGAGGAGGTAGATTGGCGTAAGCACAACAAATAACACTGACTGACTCGTTGTTTGTCTTTGAGACCCTTCCAATTCAAATTCTACAAATAATTAAAAATACAAAGCAGGAGCCAAGAACTCCTCAGACAAAACCCAGGGAGGTCCCAGGGAGCTGCATGTGTCCTTTAGCTTTTCACCTGTCGAAAAGATCTAAAGGGGGGCGGGAGGCGGA
>OMNV01008371.1:36648-52319 GCA_900303265.1 Brotula barbata
TCTCTACCCCCTCCCCTCTCTCTCTCTCTCTCCCCTTCTCTCTCTCTCGTCTCTCTAACTGCTGCTTCAGTTGTCTTGCTCCGTCCTTCCTGAGCTGTGATCCAGACTGAGGAAATCTGAATTTAGGTTTCCTCATGCAACCAAAGCTCCAGCCAATCCGAAGAGAGGGGGAGGATTACATGCAAATTCATCCAGAAGGAAGTCAAAAGTATTTGTGTGTGTGTTTATACACACACACACACAAGTACATCTGCGTCCATAAAACACAGGAGAGGAGAGAATTCTTTAGTCTGAGGGAAAAGTTAAGTGCCATCAAAAACTACAATCATCTAGTATTTGGAAGGTTGCTGGTTGGTTCCCCATCTACTCCTGTAACATGTAATGTAATGTAATGTAACCTCTAATTGCTCTACTCCATGGATCCCAGTGCGTGAATGTGTAAATGTGAGGCATAAATTGGTAAGCACTTTGTTGACCCGAAATGTGTTGTGAAAATGAAATACATTCACCCATTATTTACCAAAGATGCTGACATTTCTTTAGCCTGTTAATTAACATAACCTGTACATAGATATATGTTCTCCATCCGTGTTTGTGATGTTTATGTTCTTCACATTTATGTTGAGATCAACTGGCACTATGATTCTATTCAGAGGAGAAGGATCTAGGACAGTTAGGACAAAAAGACAAACTCTTACGAAAGGAAAAATTAGATAAGAGCTGCAGAGCCGAAAGTAATGTGAAGCGAGAACTGTGACTGATGAGGGTTATTGATTAAGCAGATAATTGAAAAGAAATGAACGAAAAATAACAACATAATCATAATAACAGAATCAATGTGGTTTTTGAGTTGCATCTGTTGACTGTTAAATATTAATGTAATATGCGCCCTCTGCTGGCCAAAGTGTGGTAAATGGACTGCATTTCTGTAGCATTCTTTATCCAAAGCGCCGTACAGTGTTTGCCTCACATTCACCCATTCATACACACATTCACACACCGACAGCTGAGGTAACCATGCAAGGCCCACTTGCTTGTCGGGAGCAATTTGGGGTCAGGGTCTTGCTCAGGGACCTTCCACATGGAGTAGCCGGGGATCAAACCAGCGATCCTTCGATCCATAGGCGATCACCATACCACCTAAGCCACACCTCCCCACGTGTGGTGACACATCCTGTTGCTAGTTCACCAGACAACACAGGCAGAAGCAAAAACAGACAGAATAACAAATTTTCTAAAGAACTATATTTACATTATACTCTTGTTTTACAGGGAGCCATATCAAAAGTGTAAAATACTTACAAAACATCTCCTGCAATATATAAAAATAACATCTATCATCAGGAAAACGTACAAAACAAATATATTTACATGCTTTAGTCACAAAATCATTCAGTACAGTAGATACAATAACCTCCTCACAGCGCCACGATCAAGCTGAGATCACAGCACAAACAATCTTTTAAACGAGGACCGCATGATACAATTACAAGTTACATCCTACATACAATGTAAACAAAGTTTACATTTAATTCAACTTTCTTGTTCGATGTGAAAAGTATTAAACCACCTTTGGGATTTTTTGTTTTGTTTGAGGTTTTATCAGAGTTGAATTTAAAACGTTTATAAAATTCAGAAACCTTTCAACTTCCTGTGATGTTGCACCCATCAGAAAAAAAACCCTTTTGGATGTAAACCTTAATTAAAACTAACATTTGAGGATAAAAACATCACTGTCCACACTTTCATTAGGACACATTAATAGCTTTTACATTTTGTATTTACTTTAAGACTAAACTGCTGCTAACGACATTGTCTGACAAGGTAAATGTTGTGTTATTACATTAAATTTTATTTCACTTAATTTAAGGAGAATTTTTACTTTCTGAGCCGACTTGTCTAATAATGACAATAAAAATGTCAAAGGCCGTCTAAGAAGGCAGTCTGATACGTGGCGCACTAAAACAGAATTTTTTCTCTCTTTGTGTTCTCCATGTGTTTATCTGCTCGTCCACAATGAGAATATTAGACCTGTGCGGCAAGTAAGACGACGCTCAGGAGTGCAAACAAGAAACTCTTCCTGGACATTTGAGACAAAACAAAGTTAAGCAAAAAACTGAGAATAACACTAGCTGTGTGTTTAATTATTTTGCACAGGTTTTGTCTCATTAAGTACAAATGAAATAAGTGGTTGATATCAGAGACAAGCATTTCCTGTGGTAGTTTCGGTGAGAATCATTGTGACGAAAGTTGTCTGCCTCAGCTCTAGTCAAAGTAGCTTGAACTTTTCTCAAAACAAACATTTGGGCAGAATGTGCACCTCTGCTTCAGAATGACCAATCTGCAATGACGTCATTGTAATCTGACATGCAATGAAACAAAAACAGGGTCATCCTGACGTGTTTTCAATAGAGAAAACAAAAACTCCAAAATTCTCATTCGCCATAATTTAGACTTGCTGTATGGATCGCTTTAGACTCGCCGACCTGACTGCTCTGACTCGTCCTACTGATCGCTTTGAAAAATCCCGATGGTGATTATTGTGTTTGTCGTGGTGTATATCATGTTAGTTGCAGAGTCACGTTTGTTTTGATAATATTTAACATGTTTACTATACGCGCACAAGCTGTGTGCAGCTTGTCCCTCAGTGCAGATTTCCACAGAAGTTAAAGGGCTGAAAGGATCTTTCAGATATTGTTTTTGTGCAAGTTTTAAGCAAGATTATTTATCCAAAACATTAAGTCAAAGATTGAAAAATGGTCTGTCAAACATTCACTCATGCTGGCCTAGCTGGCACTATGTGTTCAGTGGTTCAGTAGTCTTGTGACCTGCCCTCACATTGCACTGTATGCGTGTACATACAGCATATTTAAACACTCTCACCATCAGGTGCCGCTCTGACTCACACATATCTGGTAGAGATAAAATCATTAAAAAGGACATTTAGCTGCAGGGACTTAATAAGCAACTTTAAGTGAACTCAATAAACACAGACAGGCCAAACTAGTCTAATGTAAAACATAAAACCAATACAATTAAGATGGTTATAAAAGATTGTCGAGTTTCCCATGATGCACTTCAACAGAAATACTAAAGGAAAAGCTCAAATCAGTCAGACAGAAATAAACCAATTTTGTGGCAGCACATCATGTATGTAGTACTGCATGTAGTACCACAATATGTACTTTGTAAGTACTTTCAATCATTTTTTTGACTTAACATAAAACTAGATGATTGTAATCTTCTCTTACTACATTATTATTATTCTTACATTATTACTGTGGGTGTGCTGTCTGTTGACTTTACTATTGAATGGAGATTTTTTATTGTAAAACACTTATTTCATTCCATGTATGTTATTTTATTAAATATACTACTGGTATTACTAGTTGTATGTTGTCATCAGGGAGCACATTGATGGATTCAGGTTAGTATTCAGTGACAAAGTTCGTTTGTCTTTCACTGTGGAAAGTGAAATTTGTAGAGACAGATAGAGAAGTTCTTCAGCTTCACACGATCTTCACGTGATGTAAAGGAAAATTTCTACCAAGTATGTAAGTTTGTTGGGAGTCCTGATTTTAAAAATGGGTCTGGAGGTTGCCCCCCCCATAGAGTGAATTATGAAAGCTTTGTCATTTCTCTTTCTCATCATATTTAACATCAGGATTTTAACTGTGCAATAAACTGCCATGTTGGTTCCATAAAAACTGGAATCATACATTTCACGTTACCACACCCAACCCCCTCATGTCTCTCATTCTAACCCTGACCCCATTGGTTTGTGTCTGTGGAAAACACTGAGAGTTTTCTCATCTACACTTACTACCTGTATGGTAAACACAAACCATAACATGTTTACATCTGTTTTATCTCACTTTGACATAAATAGTCAAAACTCAAACAGTTGTAAGAAACCGTCACTCATTCATTCTACTAATGGTGGCTGGCTAGCAGTTCATCCAGGTCGTCCATCCACTCCTGAGTGCTCTGAACCTTCAGCAGTGAGTCTACCAGCTCGCTCTCACCAGCAAAACTCCCAGATGCTGCATTGTAGCCAAATGACAGCTGCTGCTGCTGATTGGCAGTCCGACTGACCTGGTATCCTTGGTTACACTGCAGTCCCTGGCGAGCGTTTCCTTGTGGCTGTCCATATACGGTCAGATCAGGAAGAACAACCTGACTCTGGATCTGGTTGGCCTGTTGCTGCTGAGTCTGTGGCTGACTGAGGCCTTGAGGGTTAGGTGGTGCCCTTTGCTGCAGCATTTGCTGCCCAGGATTTACAGCACCCAGTGTGCGCCCACTGGGGTTGGCGACAAAGGCCGTGGGTCCAGGTGGCATCTGGGGAATGCGAGGCTGCTGCATGTGAAAGGGATTGGGGGGATTGCTAAAGGAGTTTTGAGGAAGGCCTGAATTACTTGAGGTCGGCTGTGGCCAGGCCGCGTTCTGGCTCCCCTGCAGAGACGTTGCCATGTTGGTTCCCATACTGTTCTGCACGGCATTTGGCATTCGTGCAGTGGACAGCTGCTGTTGCTGTTTCAGCATGGTTGTGCTGGGCTGTGGCTTCAGGTGCTGCTGAGCCAGCAGGTTTTGCCTGTAGGTGGTGCTCATGGGGCCCAGAGCTTGGCGCTGTACAGCTGACTGTTGATGGTTGGGCTGAAGGTTCATGTTGTTGTAAAGGACCTGCTGGACATCTACTCCTGCGCCGCCACCACCACCACAAGACGGAAGACTCAGATCAGCCTGACTAACTGCTGGAGGCGGTGCTACACCACCAGATGGCCCGCCTCCCTGGCCCATGCTGATTCCCATCATTCCTTGATTCTGAGTGAACATACGCTGGTTTCCCATAGAGCCAATACTGCTCATTGGCTGAGAAGAAGCTGTGAAAGAAAAAAAAATACACGGGAGAACCACAAAACTAACAAACAAGCACGCACGCACACACACTGACCAGCTCACAAAGCATTCAGCATTGCTTATAAAACATGGTTGTGGCAATAAGATGTTCAGTACATCTTGTTTTAGCATCAGAAACTGAGAAAATGTATTTATATCATAATCACATTGGATAAAGATTCCTCTGATTAGAGTGCACAAAGTTTCCTTAAGGTATTTTGAGCTTTTCTGTGAGTTTTTGTGTAAATGCAATTATGCTTTGTTTCTACTTTACAGCGCTACCTTCACATGGGAAGGCATCAATATTCCAGTCTGTGGTTCGCCCAATATCATGCCTATCTCCCCATGTTTCCTCTGTGTTCTCCATTTTCCACCGTGTTCTCCAGTTTCCATCACCCAGAATAATGTGTGTTAGGCTAATTACTCCTGCCACTGATCTTGACCAAGGCACTAGTTAGAAGATTTGGAGTTGGTCCCCTGGCACCAGTGAGTGAGTGTGTGTGTGAGTGTGTGTGCGTGTGTTTGCATGTGCACGTGGGTGCTGCCTGCTGCTCCTCTTAGTTAGAATGGGTTCAACACAGAGAATTCATTTCTACTGTTCTTTCTTTCTTATGTGGGATGGGAAAAATAAAAAATAAATAAATCACCCAAAATTTACATTTACAGTTGTCCATTTTCAGTCTAAATGAAAAGTGACGACATGTATTGAATGAGGCTTTTGTTCCGCACGACGACTTATCTGAATTCAAACGACTGGACTGCAAATTTACATTTATTTACCATCTAAGTGTTAGCTACATTCCTGCAGTCTTACCTGTGAACTGTGGGAAAGGATTCTGGTTGGATGTCTGTCCTGGCTGGTCCTGGTATTGGGGAGGCGGTCTGGTCAGATGTCTCTGGAGCTGCTGGTCCTGCTGACGCTGCTTCTCCTGGACAGAAGCACACAATCTCATGACCTACTGATCGGGACCTAACATGAAACTGGCTTTAAACAGAAAAGTGCTGTCAAGGTCCAACGTGAATAATGGAAACTGTGTCTCTGTTAATAAGGACAGAATCAGAGAAAAAAATTAATGTGCATTAAAGATAGTGCTGCACTTCAGTCGTTCCACACGAGCTGCCGTGGATGAAAATCCACAGTTCTATCAAACAGAAAGCGACCACCAGTGTGAAATATATCCACTCATGATAACGGCATTTAATGCAGAAATTGAGGCTCTGTTTCAGTTTGGCTAATGGTCACGTGATACCCCTGGAAATTCATCAGTGTCCTACAGCGCCACCACCGGTCTACAGAGAAACAAAAAATTACAGAGTTGCTGGGTTATCCAGGTGTGTTTTACCTGTTCAGCCATCAACTGCTGTCTCTGCCCCAGGAGATACTGCTGCTGCTGCTGCTTCAGTGCTGCAGCTGCATGGCTGCTCATGTATGCTGTGTTACCATGACTACCCGCCAAGTTTCCTGTGTTTACCCCTGGCTGAGCAGCCATGACACCACTTCCCCCCGCAGCAGATGCCATGGTACTGGTGGAGCCATGTGGAGGGGGAGGGTACGTGTTCTGGTCCTGATAAAGATAGTGCACAAATCACTTTCTCCGACAGAGAGATGTACTTACTCAGTAGTTACATTAATTCTGACAAAAAATGTGCGTGATACCTGTGTGTGTGCACGGAAGTTCATGTTATTCTTCTGCTTCAATTGTTGCTGTTGTCTGATAAGGGAGAGCAGGGCTGCTTTATTCTGGTTCTGGGTGGTTGGAGGTCTTGGGGGTCCAGGCCCCCCGGCCTCAAAGTGTGACAGAGGTTTTGTGTTGTTGTAGTTAAGCATGGCAGGGGCTTGGGCTCCAGGTGCTGGTGGGTGGCTTAAAGGAGGCCCTGAAGCTGGGTGACTTAACCTATTGGGATGGGTGGCAGGCCCCTGCATGTAACTGTTGGCCCCTGCTTTAGGAGAGCTTTTGTTGGACTGTCCGGGCATCAGTAACTGCTTAGGGGTTTTGGTGTTGAAGTCCTGGGTGTATAGGGAGGAGCTTGTGGACTTATCCATACCAAATGGGCCCCCTAGTGGATTCTGGGAAGCATTAGCAGTCTGGGACCAGGATGGCGGATGTGGATGGGGGCCCTGGGTGTGGAATTTGGGACCAGGTAGCTGACTGTGGAGGCTCTGGGCTCTCTGCTGCTGGGCAGCCAAGTGCTGCAGCTGCTGGGCGGGGGACAGGTCCTTGGACACCGGGGGGCCAGGGGGGAGCAGAGGAGCCTGCAACTGTCTGGAAGGAGGAGCTGGCTGTGGTGGGGGCAGGGCTGGGGATGAGGCAGAGGGGGAGTTGGTGGGTAGTGGAGTAGGCCCAGAAGATGTGGGTCTAACATGGGGAGACCCAGTACTTGTATCAGGGTCAAAAACCCCAGAGGCTGGAGAGAACTCTGCTTTAACGCTGGCTAGATCTGGAGGGAGGAGGCCCTGTGCAGACTGGACGCCAACGCCTACTGGTCCACTCGCTCCACCTCCGCCTGGAGTCGGCGGCAGGTCAGATTGTTCCTTACGATCCTCAAAGCCATCATTGAGAATGTCCTGGATATCCTCATAGGCCACAGAACGATTTAGCTCTTCCATCAGCTCGGTCCACTCCTGCTCGTTCAGGTCTGAAAATAGGCTGTTGTTGTTGCCTCCCCCTGCCGGCAGCATGCAGGGCAGGATATCATCCGGCTCCTGCTTCATTTCCTTTAGACGGAAATCTGAGCTCGACTCACTGCTGCCTGTAGGGCCCTCCCCAGTCAACTTGTGAGTCCCATTAGAGCTGAGCGACTCTCCCACACTCAGCTTTGAGTCCAGCGAGGAGCCATTGGTGGTGGCATTGTCCAGGCAGGCCTTCTTGTTGGGAGGGAAGCCATCGCTGAACCCGTTGATCTGATCTCGGCTCAGTGGTGATCCAGCACTCTCCAACTTCCTCTTCACTGTCTCCTGCAGCTGGACACAAAAACACCATTTTAACATTAACAACACAAGCATACGATGGGTTTCAAACCACAATCTTGACAAAGTGACTGGAAGCAATACAATGAAAATTTTACCGTTACTGTGGGGAATCAAAAATTATACACCCAGAAAAAACCCCAAATACAATGCCATCAATCAATACCAATTTGAGCGTGAGTCCAGAAACCACAGTGTGCCAGGTTCACAAGTACAGTATACCGGTGCACTGAATCTGCCTGTATTCTGGAATTATTTCATTTTTAAACCAGCAACAGATGAAGATGTTTTTTCCTCTGAGAGAATCAGCTAAGAATGTAGTATTTTTCAACAACATTGATCCCCTCGAGTCGGAGCCCGATCAGCTCCGGAAGAGATCCACTTGGGACCTGCTGCTATGGTAGGATTAGGGCTGCAACTAACGATTATCACACAGTTACTCAATGGCTGTTATTTAGCTATCAGCTTTTAAATTTATCT
Organism: Brotula barbata; assembly: GCA_900303265.1. Taxonomy (NCBI): domain Eukaryota; kingdom Metazoa; phylum Chordata; class Actinopteri; order Ophidiiformes; family Ophidiidae; genus Brotula; species Brotula barbata. The sequence goes on from OMNV01008371.1 coordinate 44,993, forward strand.
TCAGGTTGTTTTAGGTACGTGCTAACTAACAATAAAGACAATAAAAATTAATATACATTTTAACAGACTCAATGAATTGAAATAAAGTAACTACTTAGCCAAAAATGATCAGCCAAAGATTTCTTGAAGGTTGTCACACATCCTACACTCTTAAAATGCATTCCGCCAGATGCATTACTCCAGTAAAGGATGTGTACTTACTGGTTAGGATAGAAAATGTTTCTTCTCTTAGAAATACTTCCTGTAACAGGGGTAACACTAATATATTATATTCTACACTTATTTAGACTTATTCTATTTAATTTATTCTATATCAATAGACCATTACAGCTACAGTTACAGCTCTGCCGACCTCCATGTGAGTGTATGTGTATGTGCATGTGTATGTACACTGCACTGAAATGAAACGAGTAAATATATGACGTCAATAACATAAATAAACAGAGAGGTTTGCATTTCTTGTGCTGCTTGCGATCTGGTGCTGGTTTGTACAGCTATATTGGCGCATGCGTCAAGGAATGAACTTTTCAGACAGGGAGCGGGATGTCAGGATAATGAAGTGTGAAAAATACATCCACATAAGCAACGTGCGTCGTGCTGGATACATGGCGCAATTTTTTAATAACTATACAATCAATTCTAGATCGATATAAGTCACACTTGAGGAACGAGTTTCTGTCTACATTGATGTAGTTGGATCATTTGAATTAAATCTATATGTTGATGCAAGGGATGAATCGTTACACCTCTAATAGTAGCATATGTAAGACCTTGTATGTGTGTATGCACGATCATATATAATTGCGAGGTTATACATGTGCTTTCAGTGGTGTGTGTGTGTGTGTGTGTGTGTGTGTGTGTGTGTATAAGAGAGAGAGTGACAGTTCGAAGTATGTATGCCTAGGCAGGCGTCCCATGCACGCCAACATCCCGTGCGCAACACATGTGTTTGTTTCCAGTAGTTTTCTGTGTGCGCCAGAATTTTTTTTTGTCCATGTCCCCTAAGGGGCTCTGTGGTGGTGTCAGCTTTGGTCACTGAAATTGTTTTTGTACAGCGCCTGCATTTGCCTCCTTTTTGTTCCTTGTCGTCTTCTCTGAAACCAAAATGTGTCCAAATGACAGCTGATGAATTGAGTAAAGTTTTCACTAAATTAATGGTCATGAGCAAGATTAAATCAGTTAGAGGTTCTAATTGTCAGTTTCAATACATTTCCGTTAATTGCCAAGCCCTATGCCCAGGTACTTGTAACTGTCTTGTACACCTGCCGTCTTCTTGTAACTCCGCCCCTTCAGTCCTGACCACCTGCGCTCTTTTCCCCACCATTTGACTGCACTTATCTAGTCCGAATGACATTCCGATTTAATCATTCTCTATTCCGGTGAGGTGAGTCAGTGAATCGAAGTCTCAATCACTCCAGGCACATTCACAATGTGACAGCTGCTGAGACCCACGTCTGATAAACAACCAATAGAACTGCAGCACGAAATGGCACACTGACTCAAACACTGATCAAACCCATGACCACGTCACAATTCTGCCTCTCTTTCCTCTCCTTCAGAGTTTTTTCCCCCCACACACGTAAATGCCCCATGGCAAAAGCTTGTTTAGTTTAGTTGTTTTCTCAACATGGTGTAAACGGGTGATGTGCGCTGGTGCAGCAGACACCGATGATGTTTGATTGACTCGCGGAGGCATAAGGCAGATGATGCTAATAGACTCAATAAACTCATCAGATTTGATTTTATAGAATATTTTAACTTTTCTTTCGACATACTAGCGTGTTTTTTGTAACACACTAGAAGTGACAATGTGCAGGACTACAGACATAACGACCACCAAACAACAACAACAACGGATCTACTCGCGCGCAGAGTAGCACAGAGACCGGCCGGTGGCGAGAGAGAGAGAGCTGAGGAGAAGGAGACGAGGAACCCGAGCCGGGGTGGTGGTGAGGAATAAGAAGATGGAGAGGAGGTGGAGATACAAGCTCTGTCTTCCATCGAATATCATGGGGAATGTACGCTCACGTCCAAACAAGATGCATGAACTGTCTGCCCTAGTCAGTGGACACGGCAAGTACTGGGAGTGCAGTGTGTTTTGTCTGACGGAGACATGGCCGAACGGGAAAATACGAGACTGTTCGGTGGAACCAGCCAGCCTTTCACTAGTCCGGGCGGAAAGAAACAAACAGAGCGGCAAGAAGCTGGGTGGCGGACAGGCCGTCTTTGTTAACAACAAATGGTGTAACACGGGACATGTAGTCAGGAAGGCGATGACACGCACGCCCGATGTTGAGCTATTAGCTGGGAGACCGAGGCCATACTATCTGCCCCGGGAGTTCTCTGGCAGCGCACGCTTGTGACGTCATCCACCTCACCATCGCAGACCTGCAGACAAGGCGCCCCGACGCCCTCCGTCATCATAAACGGAGACTTTAACCATGTTAATATCTCAAACACACTGACTAACTTCACCCATTATGTGACCTGCAATACCAGAGGGAATAAGACCTTGGACCTATTGTATTGCCAATGTTAAGGAAGCATACAGTGCCACAGCCTTCGCTCCTTTGGTGAATCACACCTCTGCCTGATGCAGCTTTCTCCTACATACAAGCCTCTTGTCAGGAGACAGCCTACCACCTCCAGCACTGTGCAACAGCGATCAGTAGAGGAGGCCCTGATGAAGTGTTACAGGATAACCGACTGGGAGATGTTTCAAGAGAATTATGGCGACGACATTGAGGGTCTCACTCAGTGTGTCACAGACTAACTACATCAGGTTCTGTGAGGAGAGTGTTGTCTCCACCAGGAAGGTTTGCTGCTTTCCCAATAACAAACCATGGCTCAACAAGGACATCAAAGTCCTGTTGAACAGGAAAAAGAAAGCTTACATGGCAGGGGACAATGAGGATGCCCAAAAAGAGATCCAGAGAGAGCTGAGGAGGGAACTTAGGAGGGCTAAAGACTGCTACAAGAACAGGATTAAGGGGAAGCTGCAGCAGAACAACTCAAGAGAGGTGTGGGCAGGGGTGAGAAACATTACTGGCATGAAAAGAACTGTAGTGGAGGGGACCTGGGAACATGCTAACAAGCTGAACTTGGTTTTTTTTTAACAGGTTTGACTCACCAGCACCGGCCAGGCCCACCCTCTCTCACTCTGATGCCCCAACCCTCACCTCTTCTACCCCCCTCTCTGTAGCACCACAATACCGGGTCATAGCAGCTGAGGGGACTCTCCACCTACCCCCAGCAGCACCCCTTCCTCCTCTCCCTTCCCCCAACACCAGGGGGGACAGACTGGTAGCCAGCCCAGCCAGCAGCCATCCCACCACCACGGCCAGAGATACTCCAATCATCAGGACCAGCTAGGTGAGGAAGCAGCTCACCGGGATCAAGACCAACAAAGCCAGATGAGCAGACAATATCCACTCGAGGGTGCTTAAGGTGTGCAGAGCAGCTGGCCAGAGTCTTCACACATCTTTTTGACCTCTCCCTGAGGCTGAAAAAAGTGCCAACAATCTGGAAAACATCTTGCATAATCCCCTTGCCCAAGGAGGGCCGTCCCAGTACTCGGAACAACTTAAGGCCTGTGGCTTTAAAGTCACACGTCATGAAAATCTTCCAGAGACTGGTTCTGCAACATCTCAGGCCCCTGGTGTGGGACTGACTGGACCTGCTGCAGTTTGCATACTGTGTGGAGGACACCATCATCTACTTGCTTCATGCAGCCTACACGCACCTGGAGAGACCGCAAAGTACGGTGAGGGTCATGTTCTTTGACTTCTCCAGTGCTTTTGACACCGTCCAGCCGGTCCGACTGGCTGAGGAACTCTTACTGATGCAGGTGGACCAGGACCTGGTGGCATCGATAACAGACTACCTTACTGACAGGCTGCAGTCAGACTGCCAAGCTGCTTGTCAGACATGGTGACAAGCAACACTGGCACACCCCAGGGAACAGTATTGTCACCGTTCTTGTTCACCCTTTACACCGCAGACTTCTGCTTCAAGTCCGAGACATGCCATCTGCAGAGGTTCTCAGACGACTCCTCCATTGTTGGCTGAATCACGGAAGACAAGGAGGAGGAGTACAGAGACCTTGTCGAGGACTTTGTAGGATGGCGTGACAGAAACCACCTGCAACTCAACATCGGGAAAACCAAGGAGTGGGTGGTGGACTTTCGGCGCAGAAAGAAGCCCCCGCCGCCAGTTTCCATAGAAGGGGAGATGGTGGAAATGGTGGACACCTACAAGTTCCTCGGGACGCAACTAAACAACAAAGTGGATTAGTCAAACAACACCGAGGCTCTGTACAGGAAATGACAGAGCAGACTGTTCTTTCTGAGGTGGCTCAGACCTTTCAATGTGTGCACCAGGCTACTACAGATGTTCTACCACTACGCAGTGGCCAGTGTCATCTTCTTTGCCGCAGTGTGCTGGGGAGGTGGCATTGGGAGCTGTGGTGCAAACAAACTGAACAAGCTGGTGAGGAAAGACAGCTCTGTGATAGGGATGGAACTGGACAGTGTGGAGGCAGTGACTGAGAGGAGGATGAGAGGAAAGCTGAATGCTATCATGGACAATCCCTCTCATCCTCTCTACGCAAAGCTAAGGGACCTCAAGAGCACATTCAGTCACAGACTCATCCAGCCAAGGGCCTAAAACGCTTGGGGGGCTCCTTTATTCCATTTGCCATCCGACTGCATAAAAACACAGCCCTGCACACGACCCACCCCACTGATTAAGAACTCAAACCATACACCACTCATGGTACAGAAGGACAGACACTGCACAAACAGGTGTGTGTGTGTGTGTGTGTGTGTGTAACACTATATTCCTGTATATTTCACGGTATTGCTCTAAGTGTATATTTTTCCTGTATGTAAATTCTCAACTGCATTGCAGATTTATTTATACATCCCTGCACATTGTTAATTGCACATTACCCATATATATTGCACATGCACCTGGACTGCCAGTGCACTTGGTATCATGTACTTATATTTTGTATTGGTATTTTTAAGTGGGTCAATAGAGTTACGTCTTATCTTAAAGTTCTACTTCATCTAAGCATATATTATCTTAATTTATGGGTTTGTGGAAACTATATAGCTCAGATTTACAATAAACAACCATTAAATGTGGCATCTGTTTACATTGAATAATTTACAAATGAATGATTACTACGACTTATGGTAAGTCATTGGTGTTATGTTATGTGTTAATGAAATGTCCCTGCCCTCTAGATTGGGTTCTTGGCATTAACTCACTGCGATCAGCGTGCTGTTCCTGCTGGACTCCGTCGTTCCAACGTTTTCTGTCGACTCCGTCCCGCCGACTCCCGGCGCCCTCTGGCTGAGGTTAGGGTTGTTGGCGTTAAGTTCTGCGCCGCTCGTGGGCTGCCGGTGTTTGTTGGATCGTTTGGCTTTGGCTTGCAGACATCGTTGGTGCAAGGCGAAAGTCTGCTGTCGCTCGAGCTCCAGACGTTCTAGCGCCACGCTGTCGTATCGGCCCTCACAGCTGTTATGATGCCGCCGGAAGAGCTCTATCCTGCGACGGAGACGCTCCATCACTGCGCTGTGGCGCGGTGCCACAAAGTCTGCCATCGTCGACGAAGACGTTTGGTTTAATCTTGACGAGGCTCTTGTCCAGCATCCATATGGGTTTTAGTCTGATTAAGAGGAAACATAGAAACCTTTCTGTTCAAACCTCACAAACTTCAGACAAACTTGAATTCATGAAACACTGCAGGAACCCAAAGGCTATTCAAAACTCAATCAAACCGGACTACAGGGTCACTACAACAACCCATGATAAACCGACGCAGATAACATGGTAACGAAACCAACCTGGGCTAAACCAACCCCGATCGAACGCCAACAGACTACTAGGTAACTCAAACAACCCAGCGCACAGGATAAATAAAAAATCCAGACTGCTCGTTAATCTAAAAACTTCTGTGCCGTAAACTTGGGCTAGCCGTCGGCTTTCCGCGCTAAAATAAATGTAAAATGTGCTAATTTAGCACACTCCTACTCTCAGAGTCTGAAGTCCATCAAAATACAGCGGAAAACTTATGTGACGTCAGAAAAGGCGAAGATCGAAAACCTGATTTATCTGCGGAAAACAAACAAAGAGCGGAGCTTGGTGAAAGTCTCAAACTTTACTTGTAAACTTTATGTGAAGCTCGCTTTGTTAGCCTGGCGTATGGAGCCAACAAATTGTTCAGAGTACACAATCATCTTACCGCGTGGCGATGGTGTGTATCCTTTGATTTAGCCTTAAACTTATTCAATTTATTTTTAAAAATACGAGTTTATTCAATCTTCCTTCAGCTAACAGCTGTTAGCCGCTAGCCGCTAACGCCCCGTTTCTACACGGGCTAACAGGCTAGCTAGGAGGCTAACCTGGCAGCAGACAGTCCACACTTTAACCGCGTTTCTCCGGAGGTGTCGGTGTGGATTAGAGTCCGTGCGGGAAGCCGTGCGGGAAACCGTGCGGGCTGACGGGCTAGGCTAAGCTTTTGTTTTCAGGAACGCAGGTTGTGTCGCCATCTTGGAAACGTTATTTTTTTTCCTCAACACGAACTGATGACGTCACAGTCGCCAAACAACATCGATGCCCCGCCCCCGCCATAATCATTAGTAACAATACAATTACTTGAATTGTGTGATCAGTATGACCAAATCTGAGAATAACTGAATCTTTCGGCTGGAAAGAGGACACATTTCAGAATACAAGAAAAAATACAGACAACAACAATTCTCATATTGCTGTGGGGGTGCAATGTGCGATTAAACAGGATCAGTGAACAAAGGTACAGAATACAAAAACTGCATGCTGAGTTTGAGATTTTATTTTGATTCAGACATTCTGCTCATTAAAACTCAGGTTTGAATGAAAAGAAGTTGTCGGGCCACATAAAGATAAAAAATAATCTCAGTTTCTACAAATGCACAGTTGTTAGGCAGCATCAGAAGAAAAACAGGAAGTTTACGTTATCTATGGGAATGTAATGCCATCACCCATCCCAGTTTTCACTTAAACAAAATAAACATGGACACAAACTGATATTAATTTGATTAATAGAAGACTAACCCACATAATTCAGTCCTCCATTACATAGCCATTTACAATTTAAGTGATCAAACAACAGCAAAAGATCATAGGTGCTGAACACAGCAACAGAATAATAACTAAGTCAAAAAAATCTGACTTTACACATCATAAATACTCTATGCCAGCTGACTGGCTGCTTTTGTAGCCAGCATGGGTACATGGTAGTCTCTGTCAGCTGATTGGCTGTTTGACTTTTTTCAGGGGG
>OMNV01008373.1:11843-36169 GCA_900303265.1 Brotula barbata
ATTATAGGGGCAGAAAAAGAAATCTCCCCACTGTGATGGTTGATAGGTTCGCTGCTACGTATAAAGGCTACAGTCACGCATATACAAATTTGATCTCCCACTGGTCGACCTGGTTCTGAAATGAACATGAGGAGGACCGGCAGTGTCAAAAATCTCTTCATCATCTCTTCCATCTTCTATTCATCATGAAGCAAAAGTTGACCTACATTTTATACTGTAAACAGGGTAAATGTTTAATATCTTAGTCACCCCTGCTGCATCCTAGTACTGCAAGTATCACTGACATCATGTGAGTGGATGAATATGTGTATGTGTATGTTGTTAATTGAATTAGCTTATTTAGCACATTTATTTCCCTTATTAGAAATCTTTAATGCAGATTCTACACAATCCACTCTTTAATTACAGTAATTTACACCAACCGTATTTACTGTCTGAGCCAGAAGAGGGTACTCTGAAATGGAGTAAGATTGGTGAATTATTTATAGGCATACTGGAGGATACAAGCAATACAGAGCACCTTGTGATTTCTGGGATTTAACAGGGACCTCTAGTGGTGAAATGGATGTAGTGTGATCAGAGTGACAAACTCACATTTGTGCAGTTGAAGTATCAGTGAGCTGTAAAAAGAGGAAATTAATGGACTAACATTTTTTTTATCTAAACGTTTCCACAGAATAACTACCTGGTGTTCATGGCAGAACTTTTCTGGTGGTTTGAGGTGGTGAAGCCATCTTTTGTAAAACCAAGAATTCTGGAACCTGAAGATACAGGTAAATCACAAAAAAATGTAAATGTAAGGTTCCATAAGCAGTAGTAGGAGTTGTACTTGTAGTAATAGAACACAGAAATAGACTAAATCCAAATTGTCTTATGTTTGTGAAGGCACAGAGCCATTATCCTTGATGAAGATCATGCCCGACATCCCCATCTCCAAGGCAACCAAGAGAAGCTTCATGGAAAGACCCCCCAGTCCTGAGAGACCCAGGTATGCCAGATCCACCAAAGCCAACGTGAAGTAGCAAAACATTTCACTTTCATCTGTTTTAGTGGAGCCTTTTACTGGCCTATACTTGATTATAAGGAAAAGGATACCAAAGTTTATTTTTCTGTATGTAACATAGTTCTCTGTCTTTCCTGTTCTAAGTTTACCTCTTCGACCACAACCTCGGAACTCAGGAGAGATAAAAAGATCATCCTCAATGTCCTTTGTTGATGGCAATCTTGGTACCTGGCCCAAAGAGAAGAGGTTAGAAAGTTTTTTGTTTTTAGACCAGCGTTCAGGTAAATGCCCCTCCTCATGTTAAAACCTATTGCGTTCCCATATATCAATATATCAAATTGTGATGTTGCCAAAGCCAGTTTAGTCCTGGTCTTATGGTACAAATAGGTATCTGAATGATAAGTTACTCTCTGTTCTATCTCTCTCTGTATCGTTTGTTTTCTCAGATCTGGGCCCTATGGGGTGTCATTTGACATACCCTTTGATAAAGATGACTCTGCCCCCACCCTTCCCTTCTCCTCCCGCGGCATGGTCAGATCTATCAGCACTGACGATGGTTCTGGCTTCCATCACCTTCCCCGTGGAATGAAACGCAACCTGTCCTTCCAGCCAGTAAATGGACAGAGCGTCGGCATTGACGAGGAGGGCTGCCCAGATAGCTTAGCTGGTATGGAGCCAGTAAGGCACCCTGTAGGATCGGCGTTTCCCAATGGACATGGGCATGTCATACCAAGAACGCCCTCCATGGAGGAGGCCCTTGAGATCATTCACAGCCCTAGCAGGCCCCTAGCAGAGGGGTTCAACAACAGTTTCTTCTTACACACTCAGGATCATAGACCCAGTGGTATCGCAGTGTTGGAGCCATTGTCTGAATCCGACTCCAAAGGGCCTCTGAGCACCACAGACACCGCAGAAGTGGACACTGGAATCCACATCCGCACAGAGGACATGCTGGATGAGGACTCCTCTCTGAAAGACTGCTCCGTGAACATGGACCTGGATATAGACACACCAAGCCCTTGCCCGAGCAGTCACAGCAAATCACCCTCAGGACTTAAGATGACCAGTTTTGCTGAACAGAAGATGAAGAAGCTCACTCCGTCAGCCCCAGACTCAGGGAGGGGCAGCAGCAGTTCTTTGAAGACCACCCCAGAGGGCTCTGACTTTGGCCCCCCACTATCTGTTTCCTGGGCCCCCACCCCTGAGCACAGCCCTGTCCATCAGCGACCCACACCGCCCATTACTGCTCATGCTCCACTCACACCTGTTCAGCTTCCGCCCAATGACCCCGCCCAGGCCATGGCTACAGAGATGGTACAGCTAAGGATGCGACTGGAGGAGAAACGGAAAGCCATCGAGGCACAGAAGAAAAAAGTGGAGGCTGCTTTTACAAGGCATCGGCAGAGAATGGGTCACTCAGCGTTCCTCACTGTGGTGAAGAGGAAGGGGGACGGGGCTGCCAGTGGAGCGGAGGACGAAGGACGGACCGAGGAGGAAGGTAAGGCTGGAAGCACAAGTCCCATCTTCAAATTTGGGAGGAGCAAAGCAGACACACCGGACGGGGCAGAGCAACGCAGCACAAGCTCTTGTTGGCCAAAGTCGCCAGGTGGAGGAGAGGAGGGCACGCCAAGCTCCACTCCCATGACCGAGGTGGACCTCAACGAGTACACGCGTTCGATCGAGAAACTCAACCACTCACTCGCCTTCCTTCAGACTGAGATGCAGCGGTTGTCACAGCAACAAGAAGTGATCATGGCTATGAGGGAGCGACAGCATCAGCAGGCGTGGGTGATCCCTCCTTCACATACAAACCCCTCACCGCAAAAACACAATCGAGTTGTTACTCGCTCCTCAGGTCCCTCCTCCCCGGCTGACTCCCCTCACGCTACCCACCGCTCTCCAACCAGCATCAAACGCAAATCTGCCTCCTTCCACTCACGAAATCCCCGCACCCCTCGTCCCAACGATCTCAAACTGACCCCCTATAATAGGATCCTAACGGCACCACAATCAGTTGATAGCATCCCCAGACTACGGCGGTTTTCTCCCTGCCAGCCCCTGGCTAGCTCCTTTGTTTACATGGGTGAGAAACCAGCAACTGACAATCCAGACACAGTAGCTCCAGATGGAGGTAAATCCAAGGAGTCCGATTCACTCCTTTCTCCAGAGGAGGACCATGCCAGTGTATATGCTCACAGCTTCCCCCTCGGCCACCCTGCACCAAGCTCCAATCTGAAACACAAAAAAGAAAGAGAAGTCGATTCGAATGCCACAAACCAGGAAACAGAAGTTCAAAGCCAAACCAGAATCACTGATGTGGAAGCAGGTGACCAGAAAGTAGGAGATCACAAGTCAGCTTTCGATTTCAAACCTTCCATAGATGCGTCTTTCTCTGAGATTCTGTCACAACCTGTGACAGAGACGGTCACAGTGACGCCTACAACGATGTCTCCGCAGCCAGCAGCTTCAAATCAAGCCAAGAGCAGTTTGATTGAGGTACCTTTATCAGTCCTGAAGCCGCTGGAGGGCCTGTCACTCGATGACGGTTCGGAGATGCTGCAGGACCCCATGGAAGGCCCGGATGATGAACAGAAACTCTCCCGAGGCTTTTTCTTTAAGGTAACGTTTTGGAGTATTTCACAATTATGTTTCCTTGAGTATCCTTAGAGACTCAAATGGACAATAAGGCTAAAAAACACATCAACATGACAGTACAGCTCAGTTTGACCAACAGGCAATAAAACAAATCGCTCACAAAAAATTAACTTACTCAAGGGTGGATGTTCAAAAATTCATTGTAAATCAACTGAGGTTTTATTTACCTAATGATGGTTGAGTGATTCAAGAAATGTGCAAGTGGAGTTCAACATTCCCCTTATGGTTTTGTAATGTAGCATGTTAGCTGCTGTCTGGGCTTGGATGTAGGTCAGAAAAGTGGGTCTGTTGTGAATAATTCAGGCACTGAGGGGAAATGTGGGGTTGGAGAGATACTGAATTAGATTGTAAGATAGGGGCAAGTCAGAGTGATGCTCACATGGAATTAAATTAGATTGAGAGTAAGTGTGAGATCTGACCTTTGATATTTGAACCAAGTTCACTCAAGTGAACAAATGAGGAAAATTATGTGATTGAAATAGTTCCTGCTCCAAGGTTCCCTCATGTTAAGATGCAAGAAGTGATTCAGAGGTACAGTGTGTGCCCTTTCTTGTCCAACAGCAACTCTGCAATGTAACTGTGCAAACATCATATAACAAAAGTAGAACAGTATCACTAAATGAATGTCTATTTTTTTTTAGGAGGAGGGAAAAGCAGAGCAGAACATGGCCCAGAAGAGGGCAGCATTGCTGGAGAAAAGACTGAGGAGGGAGAAGGAGAGCCAGCAGAGGAAGATGCAGCTGGAATCTGAGCTGGAGCAGAAAAAGGAGGAAGCTCGGTATGGTGCCACATCTGGAAGTTCATACAAAGCCCCAAATGCGATATTGACTTTATTTCATTCAATATATTACAAACGAAGCTATTCATTCATGAGCTGAAAACTGTCCCTCTGATCTGTCTGAACAGAGTGAAAGCAGAGGAGGAGCGAATCAGGAAGGAGGAGGACAAGGCCAGGAAAGAGTTTATCAAGCAGGAGTATCTCAGGAGGAAGCAGCTGAAACTGATGGAGGACATGGGAACGATCCTTAAACCTCGACCGGCCAGTGGGGCCAAGCAGAGACGAGGCCGACCCAAGTCCATCCACCGAGACAGCATGGACTCGCCCAAAACCCCCGTCAGAGCTGCCACAGGTAAACATGGAGACAACCTCCACTCATAACTCATCCTTTCATCTGTTAAAACTGTCTGCTGCAGTTAGTGCCATCCAAGAATGTCATATACGACCACCAAATGCTGCATCGATCCTATCCATACAACATCAAACTTGTGTTGTGTTGTTTAATAAGTCGAGCGAGGAACTAAACATGTCAACGTCCCGAAGGGGCAGTGCAGCAGAATGTTTGTGTATGCGTATAAATATGCATGTACAGTATGTGTATGTGACCATGTGTGTCTGTGTTTGTGACCGCATGTGTGATTTCACTGCAGCACACAGCTCAGTGATGTCATTTGTGGTGTAACGGTGTCGTGCTGTGCCTCATCTCGTTGTCTCACATCCAGGTTCACGCCAACGTGTCTTTTCAGTCTCCAGCTTGTCCTTGGCTTCCCTCAACCTGGGAGACAGCGACAGCATTCACTCCGAAAAGAGACTGCCAAGGTGAGATGATTTTTATTTTTTTTTATTTTTTAGCTTTGTTGTGAATGTCCACATTCGGCTGGTTCAGTGAAAGCTTTTTTTCAACTCTTTGATGATGTTTTTGGGATGAATTCCTCAGAATTTCTCATGAATATAATCAGTTTATATGATCAAATAATGTAGAAAAAAAGATTCTCTAGTTTCATGAAACCAAGACTGAACTCTTTGGACTGAATGCTAAGTGTCACATCTGGAGAGACCTGACTATGGCTGAAAACGCTCCCCGTCCAACCAGATGGAGCGGAAATGGCAGAAATGTCACATTGAATGATAACAATGAAATTGAGGTCTGAATACTTTCTGTGAAGGCACTGTATACGAATAGATAAAATGTATATTAATATACTGGAAAACTATTTGGTTGGCAAGCTGTTTGACAACTCCCTCTGTGGTAATCTTGAAAGCCCCTGAGGTATTCAGACTTTGGTGCGATATAAGATAGCGTAGACTCTCCATAATGTCTCACGTCTCAACATTTCTTCTGTATTCTTCTGTGTTCCTTCTTTGACTACTGTCTTTGCTGCTGTTTTACATCTGTCAGAAGTGCTAGTTTAGCCTCTGGAAGTCTCTTCTACTTTCTAAGCTCGGCTAAAGTGAGAAGGAGAAGGTTAGTTTCAACCTGCCAGATTACCCGTACGGTGCCTCATGCTGTCCTGAGCCCATTCCTACACCGAAACACCTCCCCTGAAACGTTTTGGTTTTTTTTTATTAGGGATTGTGCGATCACCTAAGGAAAAACGGCTTATTTCCTTTGACAAGATCCTCATGGCTTTTTCAGCATCATTTCCCCACACGTTCACTTGTCTGTTCCCACTAACCCCCTCACTGCACCATCGTCTAATTATCTAAGGCACACTATTCATTAAACATCCACCTTTAATGAATTTAATCCCACTGTTTAATCCCATTTTTTTATTTTCAAACAAGCAAAGCCTTTAGTTTTCAAGAATGCTCTTAAGTGAAGTTATTCAGTTTATTGAAGACAGTCACTCGATTTCAGGATGTTGTAAGTACGCAATGTAACATCCTATTATTATATTTGACTGCTTTCCAAAGGATGAACTATACATTTATTTCTATAAAGTCCATATAATTTTGTAGTCATAATGACATTATGACATATTACCACACAATTAATGCAGATGCTTGCCAATATCCTGAAATATGTCTGCTCCGCACAAACCTTTTATTAACCTTTTGCTCACCAGATAAAACATTGCTTTACTGCCTGTGCCTGAAAGCTTTGCTACTTTAATAGTTAAGGATGTCATAGAAAAGACACAGCTTTTTTTTGGGTCATTTTGTTTGGATACAGACACTTTACTCCTCCTTTTCTCTTCGCTAAATCCACAAAATCCTCACATCGACAGGGTGGGCAAATAGTTCCCCACCCTGCCTACAGAATAATCAGGAATTGCGACAATAAGTGCCATCCCATAAAGAAAGTGATGTAACATTGTGCATGTCCCTCGTGTGTGTGTGTGTGTCCAGGCCGGATTCTGCAGATGACTTCCTGTCCCCCAGTCGTTCCAGCAGCAGGAATGGAGAAAAGGACTGGGAAAATGGATCCACAACCTCGTCTGTTACATCGAATACAGAATACACCGGTGAGTCAACTTAGCCTTGCCTCCTTCAGTCATTATCTAGAGCTGCCACTTTCAACTGCTGGGCTGATGGGCCTCAGAGCGCCATCTAGTGGGCTGCGGAGGCTGTGGCACTATCAAATTTTTTTTTTTTCTCTAATTTACAAAGCTAGTTATTTGTTTTTTAACTAAATGTGTTCAAGAATTCACATAATTTTGGGAAGGTGGTCCTCGGAAATTTTTTTACAGTCAGGAGTGGACCTTAGTTTACAAAAGTTTGAGAACCCCTGATCCAGAGGAAAACTACTAAACAAATTATTGAGGTTGCAAATTAATGATTACTTATTTTTGTTTAATTATTGGCATTATCAAAGGATCAGGATGATATCACCTGATTTTATGTCCAAATTAAATGCAATGACCACAGAGGCAATTTTAGCTCCCAGTTTCTATTACCGTTACTATATGCACTCCCGTTAAAGTACTTCTAGGCTAATTCCTATTGACTTCATTGAAAGCTTTTAACTTTATTGCTATGCTATTATACTGAAGACGGTCTGCGTTTGTGTCAGACAGACAAGTCCACAGAGCAAGGATGCTGCACTTACACAAACTCTCCTAAATACAAATCAGCTTTCCAAAGTGAACCACAAACAGCTCTCCAGTCCCAACTAAACCATCAGCATGCATCAAAAGGCAGCACTGCAGTCTCTGCACGATGGAAGATGCACCCATAAGTTACTGTCTGATTGATAAATTGGCTGCAGCTGTGGCAATTAGAGACAGCTGTGTGCAATTAGCAGCTAGACTGCAGCACCGTGCGCCACACTGTCTGATATGCAGACACCTAAAACCAACCCCACAGTCAGATCAACCTTCAATGTTACGCAGGTTGATCGTTTTCTTTAACTGAGTCAGTTTACTTACATCAGTGGTTTCTGGTTAAAGAAAGGTACTTTTAACAAATAAGTATTAAGTACTTTGTAATGGATGTAAAACATACTATAATTATAGTAACATATTACTTATTTTTGTACAAATTTGCAAATGTGACGCCAACCATTAATTTATCAACAGAAAGAGTGAAAAATAAGTAGTTGCTATGACAACAGTCTTGTTAATGTTCCACTCTGCTCTCATTCAGGACCGAAGCTGTACAAGGAGCCCAGTGCCAAATCTAACAAGCACATCATTCAGAACGCTCTGGCACATTGCTGCCTCGCTGGGAAGGTCAACGAAGGGCAAAAGAACAAGATCCTGGAGGTAAGAGGATGTAGCCACCATCAATATTCAAATCTAATGTGGGCTCTTGTCCCGCCTCCAGAAACATAGATAACAAACCGGTACAATTTACAGATTATGTTTAATTCAGTGAAACATGTATTGACTTGAAATGTAGATGTTCACAGTACATAAAAATTGTCTAAGTATCTAATCTAGATTGCTTTTAAAACATCTTAAACCATTTCTTTCCTGTTGCATGCAGTACATAAGTTTTGTATCTTATTTGTATTTCTCCACTTGACTTCCAACAGGAAATGGAGAAATCAGGGGCCAACAATTTCTTGGTCCTGTTCCGAGATGCCGGCTGCCAGTTCCGCTCTGTGTACACCTACTGTCCCGAGACGGAGGAAATCAACAAGCTGGCGGGCATCGGCCCCAAGAGCATCACGCGGAAGATGATCGACGGCCTCTACAAATACAACTCGGACAGGAAGCAGTTCAGCCAGATACCCGCTAAGACCATGTCGGCCAGCGTGGACGCGGTGACCATCCACAGCCACTTATGGCAAACCAAGAAGCCGGCGACCCCGAAAAAAGTCGCGCCTGCCCAGTCGTAAAAAGGCCACGAAATCATTTCCTCCATTTCAATTTGCACTTCACTGTACATATCCATGAAGATTCAAACACCTGCAAAGCCAGTTAGATGAATGCATATTTGTATTTTTGATGTTGGTTCGTTTTTAGTTCCAGTTTTTCCCTGTTCCTGTTTTTTGGAGTGGAAACGATAGGACTCAATCAAAGATTACGAACGACCGGAATGTATGGAAATGTCGAACAACGATGTAAATGCGTACGTCACAAATGTCAGGTTAGGATTAGGATTAGGTTTGTTTGAAGCATGCCTGAGTGCGTAAGATGTTTTTACTTCCTATGTGCCAAATGTCAAATAAGAGACAGTATGAATGCCACTGGTACACTGAAGCACTGAATGTTTGAAATTCATCTTGTACAGATTGAGTTTTGTTCACATGAAGCCGTCGACGTGTGGCCTTATGTGAGTCATGTTTTAGGTGATTGTAAAGCATCGTAGATGGAGGCTTTTTGTATTTGGAAGAACACTTTTTCTCTTCATCTCTGTGCTTGGAATATATATTGTATAGTTATGGTACGTACAACTACAAAGGGCCAAAAACGAATTGCATACAGCTAGTGTCAGCCACACAGTACACGTGTGTTCAGCTCAACAAAGCCAAGCGGTTGCAGCTTTTTTTTTTCCTCAATCCCTCTTGTGATAGCGATTGTACAGAATGCAGAACGTTATTCCGGATTACTGGTTCTCAACATGTGACTCAGGACACCTGCAGAGAATTTGGGCTATGCGCTATATAATATATAGGGAATAAAATTCTATTCTGCAAAACATGCTGTCAAATTTGTTATCTTTACGATACATTCCCTTTTGTCGTCTTCCGTCGACTGAGTGAAACTGCCTATGGTTGGTGTGAAACCTGCTTCAGCTTCGGCACGTGTCAAAACGATCCCCGTCTTATCGATCACGTGCGTCGTGGCTTCACGGCAGCGTTGTGAACAAACGAAGCGATTATTTCCTTTACATCCTGACCTCCCTGTCAGTTGTGTCATGTCAGTTTTTGTAATATATTAGTAAAGTACAGACATACTCACTGATACGCAGAATATGACCATGTTTATATCGCCATCACGTACTAGTGCTTTATCGATATAATATGAAATTAAGTTTAGAGTTACTTTGTTTACTCCTGCTAACAAAATCTGCACTTTGAGTAACAGCATCCAACGCCGTACAGTATATAATAAACTTAGCGTGTAGAAAGTTTGCATTTCTGATCAATTTCATGTTCAGTGATTTAAAAAAATGTCATCATATTTTCTCCTCCCTAACATGTTTAAAGGACCGTGCATTTTTGTGTTTGTATTGAGTTCATTACAAGTAGCACAAATGTGTGTTGATGCCTGATAGATCATGCTTATTTCATTAGCTTATTTTATTTATATACTGTTTGGGCTACTCATTTGATAAACGAATACAGGGCAGAGTAGAGCACATTACGGGTAGAGAATTGCAACTAGATTCGTTTACTGTCAACATCGTGTTCCTTTTCGCCGCCAAATCGACTTTAAAATATCCAATACATGTGCACACCTGCTTACATGGTGCTTAGTTTTCAAATAGGGGAATAGTATGACCAAAAGATCATGTACATGTTTTTAAAAATGTAATGTAATATGACAGAGTGCAGGAGGACTCCGCTGTTATTTATTGGGTTTGGGTATCACAGCAGCTCTGTCCACCTGCGTTTGGCTGTTTAAGGCCATGTAAACGGTTATTTAAACTGTAAACATATTGTACAGTGTGTTCATGTGACCTCTCATCTATTCATTATGACAGTTTGGTTTTTTTTTGTCAGATGCTGCGCTGTTTTTTTTTCTTTGTTTTTTGCATTGAATAAAATCACGCATGGCCTGAGCATTTCTGTGGTGTTCGTCGTACATTTGTTCCATAAGGATCCACAGGTGAACACCAAATGTGTCCAGAATGCTACAACTTCCAAAATAAAATAAAATAAAATAAAAATCAATACAATTGTCAGAGATTATTCAAATTCATCCTGGACCTCTGCCTGGATTCTGATCAATAAAATCTAAAGAGTTCTTGTCATCAATATAATCATCTTTTCACTTGTAAACCTTTTGAGTCAACAAACAGTTTTATCTTCATTTTCAGTATTAAGTTGTGCACCTCTGTGGATGATTTTATACGAGGCCCGTTTATTTGCTGATTGCACCTCACCGTTTGAGAACCACCCGGACGGCTCGTGTATTTCTCTGACTCACCAACTGGAATTATACCGATCATTTTTAGCACACCACCTTTTTATTAGTTCAACAATGACGTCATTTTAAAGTGTCCGGATCGGCCGACGCGGTGAACGGGTGCGTGGTTGCCCTGTCGTAAAGTTGCTCTTGGCCCAGCTGGAGGTGTGACAAGGGCGTCGTTACCACAGCCGATTGGTGCTTTGCGGCTGCGTCCGCATGGCAACCGTGATCTGTGTACAAGACGCAAGGCTGAAGGGACACCGCGGAGAGATTTATCATCCAAACACACCTCCCTCTGCTCTGTGCGCAGCTGCACCTGAAGACAGCAGACGGTGCGGAAAGGGCGTTAATGCAGCGCGTTATTGGCGCACACTGACAGGTGAGGAGACGGTTAGGATACGCGGTGGCGCATTCCTGTGCGCTTCTTGCGCGATATCCATACATTCGTGAATGATCGGGCGGCTTCTATTGTCCTGCATGCACCGTTATGTGTCCACGCGCGCGTATGTGTGTGTATATGTCGTCATGCAAAACGAACAAGGTATGTGAGACCGTGGAAAGTGCTGAGGCGGTCAGGTTGGGTGCCGCAGCCCGGCTCTTGTGCGGGCTGAAGAAGGGCGGTGTCACCCGCTGTTCCACATCCTCTTCATTCACCGTCTCCCACGCACGCACACACACACACGCGCGCGCGCGCAGGACGGAGCATCATGCATTATGAAGAGCTGCTCCATTTCTGTAGCAGCCTGTCTGGTTGCAGTGTTTAACCCTTTGCGTGCTCGCCTCTACAGTAACGTGTTTGCATAAAAGAAAAAAACGTCGCCACACATACGAGCTCCATAACATGTCCAATGTTGGGGATTTGCCCGCTACAAGTAGCTGAGCTACTAACTCAACTACTTAAGCTATATTCAAAACAATGTATTTTTTTCCAGTAACTTTGTATCTTTTCCCCTAAAAGTAGAGGTGTAACTTGGCAAAAGCTACGCAGCTACTTGTCATGTGAGGTGGAATCGATCATGAGCGCCATTGCCCCTCTTTGTTCATGACACACACTCTTGCTGAACCCTGAAACACCCCGCTGCCAGCATCCATACTCCTTTGAATATATTCCATCATGCATCGCTCCTCCTGGTCACCTCTTTTAGCATTATGGGAGTATAGTTAATCCAAACATATTCATCACAGCGCTGCATTGCTTTTGCCGTGATAATGAAATTGCTTAAAGACTTAACATAATTTTTCTTTTGTTTTGTTTTGATGTAATCTCATTCACATGTACTCTTGGTTTACAAATAAAAAACATGCTTCAACTGTTATGGAATATGCTGCACAAAGAAATCCAACTTTTTCTAAGTAGTTAAAACTTTTATATATATATATATATATATATGTATTGTATTTATTTGCTTTAAGAGCAACAATACAGTATTTAATATTGCCCCTTGATGTAGTTATTTTTTTGTTTATCTCAGGAGCTTCTAGTGGCTTTGTGCAGCTCAGCAGCTATAAATCACAAGTAGCTTGTAGCTTGTAAAGCCACACCACTCCTTCTGCACCGGTTGGAATGTTGTGAGAATAAAACTTTGTGTCTTTGAGTGTGTGGCACGATATTGGAAATGTTGTCTTATAATGTAATATATTTCCACCTTGTCATGAATCACACGAATAATCATTATCAGCGTGCTCTTATTCTCTTCTCTCTCCATGTTTAAGTTGGCTAAGCTGCCATCAATGAGCTGAAATCATGACGGCAGAGGAGACAATCAACATCAAGGAGGCAGAGGTGATCAAGGTCATGCTGGACTTCCTCAACTCCAGGAAGCTGCACATCAGCATGCTGGCCTTGGAGAAGGAGAGCGGAGTCATTAACGGACTTTACTCCGATGACATGCTCTTCCTCAGGTATTCATATAATCTCAGTAAATTCAACTTTCTGTGGCCCTCATTAGCTTGATCCTCTCTCAGGCTACATTCACAAGGCAACACGCGACACTTAATTGTGATATTTGGCCTGCACACTGAAACACAAAAGAAACATCAGATTTGATTCTTCTCAACGAGGATGCATTATTATTATAAATAAATAATTTACATTTTGAATGAATAATTTAATAATCCATTGTATAGCCAGAAATTACAGTTTACTTAAAAGGTCATTAGAGAACAGAATTATTTATATTTCATCCAAATTGGTTGAGTTTTTGTGCCAAGACGGCTCTTAAATTGTTAATTCTGTTGCTTTCAACAGGCAGCTCATTTTAGATGGCCAGTGGGATGAAGTGTTGCAGTTCATCCAACCACTGGAAAGCATGGAAAAGTTTGACACGAAGAGGTAAAGAAAACAATGAGGACTTTTCGGTAGTAGGTGACTAAAATAAAGGTGGTGTAGTTACAAAAATGGGATGATTTCATGTTTGTGTTCACAGGTTTCGCTACATCATTCTGAAGCAGAAGTTTCTGGAAGCACTTTGTGTAAATAATGCCATGTCTGCTATTGAAGACCCCCAGAACGTATGTATGCCAACGTATGCACCCCTCTCTATTTGAGGTGTGATCTGCACATTTTGCTAAGAAATCACAGCTATATAAACTCCTGTATGAACTTTCTCTTGTCTGTAGCTGGAGCTTACCATGCAGGAGGCCGTAAAGTGCCTCCACACTCTGGAGGCCTTCTGCCCAGCAAAGGAGGACTACAGCAAGTTGTGCCTCCTCCTCACCTTGCCGCGCCTCACCCACCATGCGGAGTTCAAAGACTGGAACCCGAGCACTGCGCGGGTCCATTGCTTCGAGGAAGCTTGCGCCATGGTGGCCGAGTTCATCCCCGCCGACAGGAAGCTGAGTGAGGCCGGCTTCAGGGCGAGTGGGAATCGCCTGTTCCAGCTGCTCATCAAAGGGATCCTGTATGAGTGCTGTGTGGAGTTTTGTCAGGTAACATCACCATTAAAAATTTAAGAGAAATTAAGGGATTTAACACACAGAAACTTTGAAAACTTTCATCCTCAGCACCAATGATGTAATAATCGAGAAATTAGGGTTGATTTCCTAGCGCCCTATAGAGCCACAATAACTTTTAATTACACCTATTTGCTGAATAGGCCTCCAGCGGCCCTCTTTAATTATAAACTTTACTGACTTATTCCCTTATAAGCCGAATTACTCGCTCATCCTACTTGCACCATGTTGTTGTCTACCAATGTAATGCACCATACTCCCTGTAATCGCTTTGACGCATCCAATTACTGTGCACTGATTAATTCAAGAAGAAAAAGTGACATCTTTTTGATGTGTCAAGATAGGTTCACATGCTGTGTGTGAAGATCAAAAACAAAATGTGGAGGAACGAACACTCTAATCATCTTCCTGTGGTTTTATCTTGATGAGTCACAGCAGGACATTAAAGGAAAAAGTGCAGATGCGCCTGTTTTTATGTTGAGCTGAAGTCATCAGAATCAGGTTTTAGGCAAAACCTGGCAGAATAACAACAAAGTTCTATTCAATAAATAAGCTACTTTTGAGTCGGTATTAATTTTGTTCATATTCCTCCTTGCTGACTGAGTTCTTCAAATTCATTTCTCTGACAGAATGTACTGTAGATGTTATCAAACTCTCTGAGCTTAAATTGGGTTGCTAGTCTTCACTACATCACATAAACAAAACTTAACCGCACTTTCTCCGTTTTGCAGAGTAAAGCCACTGGTGAGGAGATCACAGAGGACGAAGTTCTGCTCGCCGTGGACTTGCTTTGTGGGAACGGCTGTGATGAGTTGGATTTGTCACTGCTGTCCTGGCTGCAGAACCTCTCGCCCAGTGCCTTCTCTTGTGCCTTCCAGCAGAAGACGCTCAACATCCACGTGGACCGGCTGGTCAAGCCCAGCAAGGCCGGTCATGCTGACCTTCTCACTCCCTTAATCAACCGGCTGTCCCCCCACTCGACCTCACCCCTCCGGCAGAGGCCACATTCGGCCGACACCTACATGTCCAGATCCCTCATCCCGGCTCTGGACGGGCTGTCCCACGGTCTGGCAGCACAAGACAAGAGAGGCGTGGAGGGAACCATGAAGTCTGCCCTCAGTCGGAGCTTAGTGGAGAATAACGTGCATCAGCAAGATGATTCGCCTGAGAGGTAAGGATTTTATCAATGACATCCACTCGTCCATCGGTAGAGTTCCTTTAAGTCCAATATATAAAAAACTTTTTGTCTCTCAGCACCCTAGCGCCCCATAAATCACGTTATGTTGCATCCATCACTGTAAAAATTGATGGATTAAATACTACCACTGAACTGGCCTCCGTAATCAAACTCAGCAGAATTAGAGGCAGAGAAAATGAAGGTCTGAGCCAGTGGAGAACAATTACAATAATTACGTTCATTGGAAAGCAAGAATAAATAGTAAAAGGCCTGCATGTGCATCTGCAGTGCAGATGAAATTTCCAATAAAGCCAAAAAGCTTTCAGTTCATTTCAACTCACTACAATGAATTTCACATCAATTTGAATCAAATTGCGAAATGAAGCAGATGATCAAGCTCATTGTACAATGTAATAGCCGTGTCTTCTTGTCTGCAGGAAGCACCAGCAGGGGCTGAACGGCTCTAACACAACACGCACCCCTCTGACTCCTGGGAGAGATGGTGGACCTCCCTGCAGCACTGAAACAAAGGAGGTACTAACAACAGCACAGTACACAGTACTACATGGTGATGCAATCACTAATAATAATAATAATGCTTGTAATTATAATCTAATGTACGTAACTTCAAGCAAACATGCCTCTGAGATTATGAAGCCAGAGGAACAGAGAAGTTCCAGATGTATCACCTTTGGTTCTTCAAGATCAATTTGACTCACAAATCTATAAAAATAAATTGCTGTTGTCTGTCTGGTCACTTGGGGTCAAAGTAAGGTTTTCGATCTGCCTTCCTACCACAACGTCGTTACTGCAGACCAGATTTAAGAGATTTAGAATAAATTGCCCCTGAGACACCCTGTCTCCTTGCCTACTCACACCCACTCCCCCATAAATCCTCGCCTATTTCTCTAACACAGCAGCCAAGGGACATTCAAGTCCTCCTGCCCCTGTCACCTGATGATGGGAGGTGGCAGATGAGCTCACAACTCCGCCATATCCCCCGTGATGGTGAGGTCATGGACAGAGGAGGCACATAATCTGGTTCAACGGGCAGTCACACCCAGGCTGCCCTGCTGCTTCTGTCATAGCTCATTTTAATGCCTCTCAGGTCCCATCTAGAGGAGCAAAGCGGCTTTAGAATTAGATTGTTTTGCGCATAGTATGTGTGTGTGTGAGTGTGTGTGTCTTTGAAAGTTGTGATATGTTGTAAAGGAGATAAAGGAGAATGTACAGGAGAATCGTTGGATAAGATGAGGTCCTTGGAAACTTTATAGGATGGATGATGGAGGACAGGGCCTTGAGAGTTGGAAAGTAGTTGGTAGTGGCACGTGGGACAGAGTTTTCTCCTGATAAGAAAGTATGTGTGTCTTGGCAGTGCCAATTGCTTATTCTGGTTATATTGAATGGCAGCCAGTTAATTTTAGATCCTTCATGGTTCATAAAGAAGGAAAACTTTTTGTTCTTTATTTTTTCAGGACATTCTGTTCAGCTTGTGTAGGTCAATATAGGGAGACAGCGGAGGATACCCAAAATGAGGTTATATTCTTTATATAATATAATATAATATATACAGATACAACCCTGAATTTTTATGCTGACGGCATCAACAATGCAGAAACTTCCAAAGGTCTCAGGCAATAATTTCAATCAGTCTAACTCCTCATCTTAAACCAAAGCTGTAGGATATTGTTACATAACAGTGGTTCTCAAACAGTGCCATTTAATCCACTCTGCAGACAAAAAAAATCCATCTATCCATTATCTATATGGCTAACACACGTCATTAGGCGAGAGGCAGGTTACACTCTGGACAGATAATATAGAGACAGACAACTCAATCACACTCCCATTCACACCTATGGTCAGTTTAGATACTCAAGTTCACCTAAGCTGCATGGCTTTAGGGGTGGGAGGAAACTGGGGGAGAACATACAAACACACCGAAAAGACCAGGGTCAGCACATGCCTCACCACATGCCTCACATATCACAGAAAAACAAGCCTTAAAGTGTGTGTTTTGGGCTCTGTGTGTTGTTTGTGTATGTGTGTTCAGCGTCATGACTCTACAGACC
Source organism: Brotula barbata (assembly GCA_900303265.1). Taxonomy (NCBI): domain Eukaryota; kingdom Metazoa; phylum Chordata; class Actinopteri; order Ophidiiformes; family Ophidiidae; genus Brotula; species Brotula barbata. The sequence continues at coordinate 29,002 of OMNV01008373.1, forward strand.
AGATTCAGGAGTATTACAGGCATCGTCTTCGGGTGCAACAGCATCTGGAGCAGAAACAGCAACAGCGGCAGCTTTACCAGCAGATGTTGCTTGAGGGAGGAGTGAAACCTCAGGACGGAGCCCAGCACAACCTCACAGAGACCTTCCTCAGCAGGTAATGGTCTTCCTCAGCAGTCGTCTACACATCAAAATATGCATGCAGTATAACACTTAGGAAGATAGTCATGATGAGTGCCTTAATGCTTGTTTCATGGGCGAGAGAGAATCAGAGAATCATTTGCATTACATCAAGCAGCAGCTTGGCATCGTTTTGAGGGAAAAGTTTCGTTTTTCATTTGCTCCCTAGATCAATTCAGAAGTTGGAGGAGATGAATGTGGTCATAGACCCGCGCGGAGACGAGGCAGTGACACATCTTGGTCAGCACTGGAATGAAGTAACAGCCAAAACCAACACTTCCAGTCCCAGGGCATCCAACACCAGCGTCACCACCACAAACACTGGACTACTGAAGGACAAGCCAGGTGGGGGGAGTAGCAGCACCCCCCACCTGGGGGATGTTGCTGGGAGCCAGGCCACAGCCTCCTTCAACGAGTCCCCGGTTCCTGCCAGCCAGAGGTAAGCACGTGGAGATGTCTCGTAGTGTGTAGTTAAACGGATGTCAACCCTATGATGTCCACGTACAGTTTGTGTCCAGCCCCAATGTATCAATGGAACAAATTGTGTATTTACAAGTTGTTCGCACACAAAGAACTCTGCATTTTTGTGATTACTCACCAGCACTGAGAGGATCCAAGCTACTTGTCCAACAGGCCAGGATGATTCTAGCTCCTCTGCCGCACGGAATTCAACACAAGAGGTTCTGTAAAATGACAAAACATACGCTTACTTACTGTAAATTGTGGATGTGGATCATATTTGTAAGGATTGCTTTTTTTTTTCTGATCGTTCGTGTACAGCTGGGGAAGTCTAAAACACAGTTTGTCAAAGTGAGCCAGCTTGAGGACACACAGGCTGTACGTGCTGTGGCCTTCCACCCGTCAGGGGGACTCTATGCAGTAGGATCCAATTCAAAAACACTGAGAGTGTGTGCTTACCCAGAAATACTGACTACTAGGTAGGAGTCGTACACACGTACACGCCCTTTTTCCCTCTCTCTCTCTCTCCCTCTCTCTCTCTCTCTCTCTCTCCCTAAATGGTTTCCTAATTAAAGCCTTCCTTTAATGATTCCACTGTTCCAATTTGTCTAGTGGTTCTGGTGCAGTCAAGCAGCCGGTGGTGCGATTCAGGAGGAACAAACACCACAAGGGCTCCATCTACTGTGTTGCCTGGAGTCACTGTGGACAACTGCTGGCTACCGGCTCCAATGATAAATATGTCAAAGTCCTGCCTTTCAGTGCGGACAGCTGCAATGCCACAGGTACAGATAGTGCATGTAATGGTGCATGTTTTCCTTTGTTCAGGTCTGTGAACAATCTTGAATGTAGTTGAGTGAATTTTCATCCCTTCCATGCACATTAATGCTTTGAATATCCACGTCAGCGTGGGTGTTCTTGCTCCAATTAGTCCGTTGTGACATTCGTGTATCTGTTTATGAATCAGTAGACAGTAATTGAAAAGGTTTCCACTGTGCTTTGAAAAATGCTGAATGATTGAAGTGGACATTCTGTCTCTGTGGGCTCTAGTTTCGGGCACAGCCTGTTACCTGTTACCTGTTACCTCTGCAGTGATAGTGCACTTTGTGTCAACAAAATACCAAAACTCCTTTTCCAACCCCACAACAATGTGCAGTACAAAAATTTTAAAAATCGTTCTCTTAGCCAGTGCTTACTGATCTTCATCATCTTCGAAAATTGAGCCATTTATCTTAAATATCTCTCTTCCAGGCCCAGATCTTGAGTTTAGCATGCATGATGGTACCATCAGAGACCTTGCCTTCATGGAGGGCCCTGAGAGTGGGGGCTCCATCTTAATCAGTGCTGGGGCCGGAGACTGCAACATCTACACCACCGACTGTCAGAGAGGACAGGGCCTTCATGCCTTGAGTGGGCATACTGGTACTCTTGCAACACTCCCCTTACACTCATTAAAAGTGTATAAAGGGGACTCCAGGGTTTTAAATTGCATAAGTAGCAGACTACCCTTTTTTATCAGGTGTATTAATTGGGGATATTTAGGAGAAATAACCATATTTTGTTGTCTATTTCTCGATACAATCTACATTTTGAGTGGTAACCATTTTGCTTTAACAGGCCACATTCTGACTCTGTACACCTGGGGAGGGTGGATGATCGCTTCTGGCTCCCAAGATAAGACAGTCCGATTCTGGGACCTGCGAGTTCCCAGTTGTGTGCGTGTGGTGGGCACTTCTCTGCACGGCTCAGGTGAGGCACAAACCATGTAGTAACCACCCAAGAAAAGGATTTTGATGTGATGCAGGTTGCTACAGTTTTTGCAATCAGATCTATTGTTCTTGACTTAAAGTGACTTTGTCAGTGACCCACTTTGCATATTAACATCCTCAAAATCATGAATTTTTGTACCACATTAAGAGGAACCAAATAGCCACTATTTGGTCACAGCAATCATCTATCACCTCTTTACCACACAGGAAGTGCAGTAGCGTCAGTGGCAGTGGATCCGAGCGGCCGTCTGCTGGCTACGGGTCAGGAGGACAGTACCTGTATGTTGTACGACATCAAAGGAGGCCGCATCGTCCAGACGTACCGCCCCCACAGCAGTGACATTCGCTCAGTGCGCTTCTCGCCTGGAGCCCATCATCTCCTAACAGGCTCCTATGACAACAAAATCATCATCACTGATCTGCAAGGTAGCAACAGTCAGGAAAAGAGACATGCACATGCTTCTCTCACACACTGATAAATGCCTTAAATAGCGCTTTGTTCCCTCTGGTGCCACACATGATAAAAAAATATTGTGAAATGTAGGAAATATCAGTGTGTTATATGTATCTTTCCTCTGACGTCAGGTGACCTAACGAAGCCACTCCCTCAGACAGTGGCAGGGGAGCACTGGGACAAAGTTATCCAATGTAGGTGGCACCCACACGAACGGTCCTTCCTCTCCTCGTCTGCAGATCGAACTGTGACTCTGTGGGCCCACGGCCACTGATTCCTCCACCAGTTCTGGGATAGAAGGATTACACTGAGAACAGCAGCAGCACCAAGCACAAGAACACGCAAATGTATATCCTGGTGTGTGTGAGTGTGTGTGTGTTTCTTCAAATGTCTCATCGGGAATACATTTCTGCGTGTGCGAGCATGCGGGCAGTTTTAGTGAAGGTGGGTATGCGATTGGCTTTACAGCTGTGAAAATTACGTGCAATTAAGTTAAAATAAAGAAATGAGTTTGAGCCTAGTAAGTCTGTTGTAAACTGTAAGCACAGAAAAATAATGAGTATACAAATATGAATATTTTATGTACTTATGTAAAATGTTCGCGTATGAGCGTGCCTGCACACTTTTCCCGTGTTTGCCGTCGGCAGATAATTAAGGATCTCATTCATCGATATTTGCATGTTTCGTAAAATTTATGCATACAAAGAAGGCATACAAATAAATTAAGAGAATTTCACTATTCTTTCATGTCACGTGTCCACAAAACCCACAAATCTAGGAAACTTGAGGAATGGCCAACACAATTTGCTTGTACTGTTTAAAGGTACATTTGCAATATTGTTCCTACTCACAAACCTTTTACAGTACGAACAAAATCAACAAATCAAACAAATTATGTATATTTGTTGTTGCGCACAGGATAGGATCAAATTTGCTCCCAGAAATTATGAATGAGGCCCAATGCTTATACTGAAATGCATGAGTTGGCTCACTGCACACATACCTCAAACCTCTGGATATTTTTTTGACAGTGCTTATCTACTTTCTAGTGAAACTTGCCACACTTTGACCCAAAACAGGTTAGTTTAGAAATGTCAACTTTCTACATCATAACAGCTCAAGTTTAAAACACAATGACATGAGGATCAAAATCTGTAAGAGTAATCCTTGAATCGCGAATGGTCTCTTGGAGGCTATGACCTGCTCTTTAGTCAAACCACATTAATTTATTTATGCATATTATAATGTGCCTTTATTTTATAGAGCATTTACAGAGCTTTTTTTGATGTTTTAGTTCACAGAATAGCCTAATTGTGAATTTATTAAGCAGCTTTATCATAGTATTTTCTTATATCTTGTCATGCACTTTTCACCATTGTCCTTTGGCAGGACATTTAATAATATTAATGTAGTTTGTCTGAAAACGACAACATTACGTTACATTCAATAACAGATGTAAAGGCATTGCATCTTTTGCTTCTACCGCGCTGTTCCTTCTTTTTGATTGTGGTTTATATGCAACTTTGATTTAATTATCGTTTTCAGTCTTTTCAATTGAAACAGGATGGAGCTGTTCCACACTGGAATGTGCCTGGAGCTGGTTGTCAGGAATGAGCAAAAATACAATGTAGTTTATTTTGTATTTTAAAAATATAAATTAACAAATACAAATTGAGCATAAAATCAAAATCTTAAAAAGAAAGAAAATCACTTTATTACGTTTGTATCAAGTTGTCTTGTGTGTTTCTATTATTGTTTCACATTTATTCAGTGACTTACTTCCAAGTTGTCTGGAAAGCACCATCAGCTGATGCTAGCAAGCTAGCCACCTGGTTGTGCCCACTCATTTCACATTAAATAATTTGAAAGCCAGTGAAATCTCTCTCTTGTATATCATATTCTTTTGCAAACAGTTTCATAGAACAAAATCAATCAATCAAAATCAACCACATCCTACCTTACTCTTGACATCCTTCCTCTTTGTTACTGACGCACAGTTTCACTTAGCTAGCCTCCACTCAGCCACGCTATATGTTGTGTCAGCAAAGTTTAGCTAGGAGATTTTTTCAAACATTATAAGCCCAAAGTAAACTATAGATAAAGATTTATACAATCATACAACTTATAAACAAGTGACAAACATGCCACTGTGTTAAATTGGACAGTTATGGTTAGCTTCGGTCCAAATTTTAGAACTTAATATATATTCTAAATTGACACGTGGCAAATAAATCTTCACGCGAAATAATAACACATGTCTTGGACTTAATTTGGTTTAATCCAGATAGTATGGGTGAGAGACAAGGCCTCTCTATACTCATGTGATTGACCACAGATTAGTGACTGAGCATTGGTTAAAGTATGTTACTGTGCACACTGAAATAGTGTGTGATCATTGGCAAATTACCAAAAGCAGAGTCAACTAATTGCAGCCCGATTGTATAATTTTTACTCAAACTCAGTTAAAATGGAGTCAGGTAATAAATTTGAGATATGTGTTCTTCCTGTAGCAGAGGAGGATCTTCACCCTTTCGCTCGTCACACTGGTTTCTGCCACTGGGTCAGGGGTGAGTCGTTTATGAACACAGCATAACATGCACACCATACTGTGCACACATACCATACAGTACAGACAGCAAAGAGGTTACATAAATTGTAGTGAAGAGCATGATGTAGGAGGAGCCTGTCTGAGCAGAGTTTCGAGGATTGGAATCAGGTGTGAGCCCTTATTCCGGGCTCTACCAACAGCTGCACCCAACTGTCTCCTGGTAGCGATGTGTGACTGTGTGACTGTTTGTATTTGATAATTGAGTATGTAAGAACTGTCAACGTGTTAATTCCTTCTAAGTTTGGTACCCAGACATTGCTCCTTATCTACTACTTTGATGATTGTGTGATAATTTATTACATGTTTTCTGTTTAGATAAAAACCAGCATCGACAGTGTTCATCACAGTCCCTGGAACCACTATCCCCATATACAGTCCCTACCAATATCCCAATATTACAGCTGGCGTTGAAGAGTCTGACAGTGGCAGATCGCGGTCTCCCCATACATTACCATTGGGAAATTTGTCACAGTTTTTTAGCGAACTACATCACCGTGGTTACTCAAGTCGGTACCACAAGTCATAGCAAACTATTCCCGCCCGAGCCAAGCATTGTGGACGAATGGTTGAATCTTATTTATTTCATCTGTGTGTAGTTTAGTCAGTCAGTATAGACAACAATAATAACAATAGTGTTGATGATGGTGATGGTAATTATAATAATAATAATAATAATATCCATCTGCATGCCCATCATTCAAACCTTGACCTAAATATGTCCCCTAGTGTCTTACTTGTATGGTATGTGTTATGTGTAAATAGTATGCTATGTATGGTATGGTCATAGCCTACAGTTGTGTTTTTAGTTTTGTTTTGTTAATATAGTTGAATATAGTTAAATACAAACATATTGAATTAAATATGTTTGAATATAGTTGAGTTAAGAAAAGTTAAATATTGATTTTTTTTTTGTCGAATATCATACAAAGTTGTCTTTTATTCTGTTCCTGTTTGTGTCTGTTTTTTATTCCCATGATTCTGCCTGAGCTGCTGTGACAACAAAATTTCTTTGGTGTGGAATCATTAAAGTTCATCTAATCTCACTTCAATAATAATAATAATAATAATAATAATAATAATAATAATAATAATAATGTGTTACAAAGTAGGTTGTTTACAGCTGTCCCATATAGTTCAAGCCAATCCCATCTCATGTTACAGTCATGCAGCACCTGCGCTGTTTCAAAAGTGTCTCCTTTGTAAAAAGGTGATGAGTGTAATACCTGAGTGCTCAGAGGTGTGGACCAGATTTTTCTCCAGCTGCAAACACAAACAGTAAGGTGAATTAATTCTGTTTAAAAACATCAAACAAACAAACAAAACTGACCAGATCATAACATGTTGAACCAATGTTCTGTATCTAAACGACATTTAGATTGATTTTACTAAGTTCTAATGACTATAATTTTTTTCTCCAAATTTAAGTTCATTCTCAAGTATGATGCTGATTGTTTAATAGGAACATTATTGATGGCATTGTTGTCTAATTTTTCTACAAAATAATGACAATTTATGTGTGATTGTTGGGCTTTGGAGGATTGCTGAGGAGGACATAATCACATCAATTATAATCATAACTGGTAAAAAGAAGATGAAAGTGCTATTTATTGATATTGTTACATTTTATTATTATTGTTATTATTGTTCTTATATTTTATTTTATTTTATATATTTATTATTATTAATCTAATATTTGTTATTATA
>OMNV01008374.1:0-50599 GCA_900303265.1 Brotula barbata
GGCGGGGGGTGGGGGGGTTCTAGACAATCAGGCCCAGTTCCAGTGCTTGCAGGGAGTGAGAGCCCTGTGGGCTGATCGACAATTACACAAAGCTCTTTCTTTGCATCTACTGGAAGTCTAAATTTGGAGGTTTGTTAAATCATATGTTTGTGGCTGCTCAAGTTTACACACACACACACACACACACACTCACTTCTCTACACAGACACCTCGTGTATTTGGTCCCTCTGCTTTTTTCCAAGGTGAGGATGCCAACCTTGAGGAAATGATGCTTTGACTAACAAATCTATAACATCTATGAATGTGGGAATGCAACACATTGCAATAAAAGCACCATTTGAAATGCAGCTTTGCATCTCTGTACAATTTTTCTCAGATTAAGTCAATTCCAAAACAAAATTAAGAATATTTATATTAATCTCCCCAGATGTTTTATTTTTTTCTAAACTCAACTTTTCATTTTCATTAAAGCTGTAAGATAAGAATAATAACAGGATTTAGTAGATTTTTGTAAACGAAATAAGATTTTTTTTTAGGTGTAGCTTCATTTGTTGGAAGAAAAATTGCAAGCCAGAAGAATAATAGAACAGAAAAGAGTTCAGGAAAGAAATAATTTGTGTTCAGACAAAATGTAGCACTTCACTTTTAACAAAAATGTCACATTTGTCTGTGCGTTCTCACTTCACGCATTATTCACTTCTTGATTCAACTGTGAAATGAACAAAAAAAACCAACTATTTCATCTGATAAAAATCCTGCAAGAGTACAAAGTATTAAAAGCAACAAAACAGGACTCAAAACATTCACAGTAAAAAACATCAACACAGATACATCAATCGGAAATATACAAATTTATTTAATGAAACCAACAATCCACTGTTTATTTTACAATAGAATGAGTTGTGTAGCTAAACATTTAGCAAGCTAAAACATTAATTTTAATTTCCCTTTTTTAAAAAACTCCTGTTTTCATGTACAATATGAAGTATGAAAGTACCGAGATTTTCACATCAATATCTCGAGGATTTTTCAATCTCTAGCACTCAAAGCTAAAAAGAATACCTTCATTAAATTTAAGTCAGAGGTTTTCAGTTTTTAGGGTTTACAATACAGGGTTCAATTAAAAAAAGTACCCAAGGAAACAGATTTTATTAAGTTTTACTGTCATCACAACTCTTAAAGCTTTTATTTCGACATGCAAAACTTTGCAGCAAAGGCACAGACCTGGCAACGAAACCACCATATCCCCTAAACTTGAGTTCAAATTACAAAAAAATCATTTAAGTGACCGAGGTTAGACATTTTTTTCCCCTTCAAATTGTAAAATTGCTGTCCCAAGTGAAGAGGGATGACATCAGTGTATATTAACCAGTTTTGGGGATCTGGAATTTTGTTAGGTAGTTGCCGTACCATGGTATAAAAATCTTGTTTTTTTCCAAATACACACCATATATGAAATAATAATCAATCTAATAGCACACACACATCAGTGAGATGTGCTCGATTATTTATAATTCCTTTTTAAGTTTTTCCTTTTTTGTCCTGTGGCCGTTTAAAGAGCAGAAAATCAGAGGGAACTTATAGCGATCGGGGATGGATTGATTAGAAAATATGATCAATGATGATCAATAAACAAAATCTCTATGAGTGATGTAAAAATTATTCATTGAGATGTGCGAACAAACGTGTCCGCTCTATGAGTATGAATCATGAACGATGATTCCTGGTATTGTTAGGCAGCTCAATAAATTATACATAACCTTTGATGTATGAAGTATTTGTACCTGCCAGAAAGGCACCAGGTTGTGTGTGTGTGTGTAGCCTATTTTCTGGTGCTCTGCCAACAAGTAGAAGAAAATCGAAAAAAATAAATGTCCACATATCTGCCTGAATACACCAGGGTCACAGGGATTACAGCATAAGACTGATGAAATGAATAAACAAGACATTCAACATTACAACATCAAATGAGGACCTGAAATTCCATCCCTGTTGTTGTCAAGCTGAACAATAAAAAAAAAAAAAAAAAAAAGTGGCCATAAAAACGTCTGCGTGTTTACATATTTTAAACAACTACACCCATGACTTTTTTTTTTTTATTATTTTTGCATTTCTGGTTTATTATGAGAGGCACAGAAGAGAGACAGACAGGAAGGAGAGAGAGAGAGAGGATGACATGCAGCAAAGTGCACAGGCCAGAATCGAACCTGTGCAGCTGCAGTGTGAGGCAAGTGGCCTGCGTTCTACCAGGTGAGCCACCAGGGCGCTCCACATACTGATTTTAGAAAAATAATACTTCTGTTCTTTTCTCCGTTGGACATACTGACAGAAATCCAAAAGCTTGGAGAGGTTTTTTCACAAAAGAGGTCAAATCATGTCAAACTGATGATTTCTGTACAGTGTCATTATTGATAAGAGGAATATCTAAAATGATCACTGCATATCAGATTTCATTATTAAAAATGTAAACTAACCTGGACCCCACACAGCTCCGCATCATTCTCATTCCAGTTTTTTCGTGCGATTTGAAGATGGCATGGTTGAAGTCAGCATCCAGAGTTTGCTCAAAGTTTGGTCTCGGCAGTGATTTTTCTGCCGTCACTTTGTTTCATTTCCTTGGTTGTGGCCATGGTCATATCTTCAATGGGTGCTGTTGGATTCCTGTATTCATTGTACTCCACTATGGGGTATGTGATGCATGTCAGCAGCAAAACAGTCAGCAGGATGTACAGTTTGTACTCCAGACATAAGAAAGTGCTGTAGGCAAAGGCGATAACAAAACCCAGAGACTCCCACATGCGGTAGTTGGCAAACGCTGCTTCTTTTTCCCGAGGGAAGAGGATGCCGTACAGAGCTACGGGGCAGACAGCATAGAGAGATCAGATCACCAACAGGAAACAGCCATCAAAACGTTATCAACCTGTTATTTTGACCCAACTGGCACAGCGTGGCGTGATCCAGACTCAGGGGCTGATTAAGGAATAATCCAATGATTTTTTTAACATCATGAGGTGGGGATTGTTGAGGTCAAGTATAACGTTTGGCCACGAATTCAGTCATAATGACATCTGGGACACGGCGCAGGTCTTTGGGAAGAAGTTTCCTTACCGTTTGTCTGAGTTTGCCAGACAGCATCTGCCATCCCCCATAGAGCGGGAAACACAAAGAAAACAGCCAGCTCGTCAGGATGAGGCCTCCAGTACAACAGGCCCATGATGCAGCAGAAGTTAGTCAGTGCCGCTGTGAACAGACGGACAACGCTGATCATCACTTTTCACTGACACTTTTTTTTGGTGGGCATTCATCTACTCATCTTCACTTTTCCTGTCTCAGGGTCCTGTGGGTCTGGCTATCACAGCGATCATCCTGGTTTTGGGACTTTGCTGGTTTTCAGCGTAGAATGGGCATTCTAAAGGTTTTCACCGCATTTCTCAATATGTGTACCAGGTGGCAGCACGATAACAAAAACGCTACATCGCCGTGTGTCAGTTATGGCACCTTTAAATCAGATTCTTCAGAGGGTCAGACTATGGTCGGTCCGTGCTGCCATACCATGTGAATACAAAATGCGGATGTGTGAGGCAAAGCTACAGTGTGCGTACAAACAAAACAAAACAAAACATCAGCGTATTTGAATACTCTATAGGGGGCAGCCCTCATTCTTACATGATTGTGATATAAAAGTGAGGAAGAGTTTACCCAGGAGGAAGAGTGGGGCTCTGCCAGTGAATTCAGCCAACCTCCCAAAGAGAAAAGAGCAAACAGAGTTGGAGGCTCCAAAACACATCATCACAAACCCAACGTAATGGATCCCCAAAGCACACGTCACATAGTTCTGCATGGAAAGGCAGGTGGAAAGTTAGGACACACTTTGGACCTGACAGTCAGCAGGAATGTCAAATATTTGTGATTCATCATAAATGGCTTTAAAAAGTGTAATACTACCCTACACCAGTGGGAGCGGAGTTTCCTTTTATTGCTGCATTATTCAGCAATCAAGCAATTAAATAAAAGAAGAAGATTGAGTCAGAGGAGGTGTTTGGGTTCTGACGCTTCACCAACGTGAGCGAGTTATTGTTAATAAATCACCGTTCAGCACTCATCTGTGTGAGGAACGACGTTACAGTCACAGGCAGCATTTAAGTTTAATCATAATGTGAAATCATTTACGTATAATTCCTATTGATGTAAGGTGAATATTTAGTTAGCTGTCATAGTTGTTTTGTCTGGTCTGAAAACACTGTGATCTGTTCCGGGACCTGAAGTCCTCAGGCTTGCTTGGATCCGGTATAAATCCTGCTGAGACAAACTCAGACTAAACCGTTCTTCAACCGCTCTCTGTTGTTGCTGCACTGTTGAATTGCGAGTACTGTCTCTTTAAGAAAGCCTGCTCGGTTCTGATTTGCCAGCTGTAACTCAGCAACACCGACTATCTAGCCTTGTGCTCGGTGGATATAACAAACTAGACGTGTGAGTGGGTAAAAAACGGAGGTGTTACAGATGTTAAAAAATTAAATATGAAAGGTGTCGGCACATAAGCAGCACAGCAGCGCACATGCAGGCCCTCAGTGGGAAAGTGTGTGTGTGTGTATATTGTGACTGCTTATTGCTTTACTGAGCAATCGTAGCTGAGAAATAGAGAGAGAGCAGCTAACTCATGACATCTTTTGACTTATTCCCCTCGACATCTTTCAAACTTAAAAAATTTTCAACCGTTGAAATCTTTGGAATTTGCGAAAACCTCCACATTTCAAATTTCCCGATGCGATGTGGGCCCCGGTTTGGTGTGTTTAGCAGTGGTGGATGGTGAGATTGTGACAGCTGCTCCACATCTGCTAAATAAGATCTATCCTACCTGCTCTGTGTTGTCCTCACCTTGGTGTACTCCCCAGAGAGGAAGCTCTGCTCAAAGCCACTGTACAAGGTCAGGGGGATGAGGATCACCAGCCTGCGGTCCCTCATCAGTCGGAACGTGGCTAAAAAAGTCTTACAGAACGGCTCTTTGCTTCCACGAAACTCGCTAGCTTGCTCACGGTCGATATTGTCCAGAAACACAGCTATGATAATCATAGCCAGCACACCCACTCCTGAAACACAACGCGACACAGGACAGGAAACAGTTTGTACGGCGCAGGCCCCCACGGAGCAGCGTTACCTTTGATTTGCTCTAATGTATAACAAAGTAGGCTTATTTCTCCATATACTGATACAACACTGATTATTACCAATATAGCATCCGACAAGTGTCCACACCAGGGACTGTTCCGGCCGGGTGGTGGTGGTGTTGGAGGTGATGTTAAGGCCACAGTCAGCCGCTCCACAAGTTTGCAGCTGTACCGCTGAAATGTTAGCTGTCCAAAACATTCAAACACATTAAAACACATTTCCACACATCCCTCAGATGAACGAGGCGCTGTTTCAATCATCCACCTTCATTTCAATCAGTCCAGGTGGTTTTAGTTTACGCGTGTTACAGATCACTGACTCAGACGTCTAAACCTACTTAGTTGATTATTCTGTTTATTTAAATGGAAATTTCTGACAGATGAACACAATCTACACGACGACCGTCACCCTTTGTGGTTGGACTCGTAACTCTTTTTTTTTATGAATTCCCACAATACGTGCGCACCTCCGCCATAAAATATTTTACTGCGTACACACACCTATTGGCAGTATCAATCACTTCTTAACTGAGCCCATAAACAATGTGTTTTCCCTGGAATTGACCTTCAGACTTAATGTCTTCATACACAGTGGTGGAATCAGCTGTCAGCTATAATCAGGATGGCATGTGGGATGGATGCAGAGCTCCATAGGAAAAAAAGGAAGCAGTCCAAATCTGTTACACTCTACCAGTATCCAGGTTTGCACACTGATTGTAATTTTAGGATATAGCAGACAACACTCAACACATAACACTTTGTTTCTACCTATAGTGGGGTCCTGCCCAAAGATGAGCGATGACATGAGGTTTCCCCACACAGCAGACGACTGGAAGATGAGAAAGAAGACGCCAAAGTAAAGGTTGATGACATCAGAGCCTTTTTTGCCATCTTTGGCAGCCTGCACGTTCCCAGAGATGGTCAGGTAGGTGCATTTAGCCGACCAAAGGGGTGAACCACCCAAACCCAGGATGACCGAGGTGGGCATGAGGGTGTACCTGTATGAGAGAGGTGGAAGTCATTTATAACTTGGTGTCTGCCAGTAAAACATATTTTATGTGACGTGAAACTAAAACTAAGGCAAAATTAATAATTGTATTATTTAAGTGATATTTCAATTATAAGTGAGTTCCAGGAGTTCCATTGTATTTCAAGTACGCTTGAACAACTGGAATAAATGGTGATGAGTGTAATATTCTGATAAGTCCATTCAGGATGGAGCACAACCACAAGGCTCCAGGTCAGAGAGAGGAAGACCAGGGCCACATCACACAGGTAGTGGTGAGGGGGTCGTAACGGCTGCTGCTGATGGATTATGGGTATGGATTCAGTGTGGAAGCTCCCTCTCACCATCCAGGGTAGAGGTTTCCAAAGGAGTAGGAGACATAGCAGGCCATGCTGACAACAATGGTCCATTTACAGCCCAGATTTTTGATCATAATAGGAGGCAGAAACATGGAGGAGATGATGATGGAGGCGTAGATGACACTCAGTGAGGTCACGCCCATCCCCTCTTCTGCATTGAGACTGCTCTGCAGAGAAACAAGCCAGAGGGATGGAGATGAAAACACTGGAAAACCAACTGAACTATTTAGACCTATTTAGACTTAGACACTGTTCAGAAGAATCCAAGTGGGTTTAATCCAATCAAATGTGAGATGATGATGCTGAATTGTACATTTGTTGCAGAATAGGAATAGAGTATAATCTTTTTTAAATATTGATTTAAACTTCACTAAATTTAGACAAAACCAAGTCTGAAATGGTGCACAAGACCATAAACTCATGACACTAGAAGAGAATCTATCAATGGAGGGTGATAATAAAGGAGGATCCCAACATCAAGTGTGTGTCGACCAACTTTGCTTTAGGCATTGTTACCATTTTTCCATACTTTCAGACGCCATACTCTGAAAATAGATGATAAGTTCTTATCTGGATTGTTCTTTTGTTTCTTTATATTTGTGATGGTTTTAGTGTTCAGTATGTAAACATTTGTTCTGTATTAATTAATTTACACGTGTGTGACTGTGTTTTTATCCTTGTGTTAAACAGGAACGTCACTTTGATCCTAAGGTAATCCCCACGATCCGGCCTGGGGGAAGAAGACAGTACGACGCAACACTTCTGTTTGCTCTTGGAGGCCTTGCAGGAATGTGCTTTCCTGGTAGCGTACACACATTATATTGACGAACGCATACCATATGGAGGAACTAAAAGATGTATTTTCTCTTGTCTGCATAGATCATCTCATCCATTTTATACTCTTTTATCAGTAATGTTGCAATTAGGACGAATGCAAATGTGGATTGAAGCAAACAGGATTAACATGTATTTAATCAGCATACATTCAATATGCTAATGGTAAGGTAACTGCAAAGTAGTTAGAAATATAAACCATAAAAATATAAATGTATTAACACCTTACAGTAGTGTTAAAAATATGTAAAACCTAAAAAGAGTTCAGTTTTAACTCCTTACAGCTTAGGTGGTAAAGTGACCACTTTACCACCTAAGCCACGTCGCTTAGGTGGTAAAGCGGTCACCCAGTGATCAAAGGGTCGCCGGTTCGATCCCTGGCTCCCCCATGTCGAAGGTTCCTGAGCAAGACCCTAACCCCAAATTGCTCCTGACAAGTGGGCCTTGGCTGTCGGTGTATGAATGGGTGAATGTGAGGCAAACATTGTAAAGCGCTTTGACTGGTCTACAGACTAGAAAAGTGCTATAAAAATGCAGTCCATTTACCATTTACACTGATGTTGAAAATATGGATCTGATCCCAGCGTGGAAGAATAAATGGTCCATTTACCTGTAAACTCTGCAATCCTCCATATGCTGTGAACAGAGACAGAAACCCAAAGGAGACCACCAACACATTCTTCAGGTTTCGACTGAACATGGTCGCAGATGAAAAAACTCTGCAGACCTCGAAGATGATTCGAACAGAGACAAAATTGTGTGTTAGTCTAAGAGACGGGAGCACCGGTAGCTGCACACTCAAATGCACCTTTCTCTAAAATTACTGGGAAAGATAAAGGCAACTGCTCCTGGGAGAAGTTAGGAGCAAAGTTCAGCTGTGGCACATACATGCACAACACACACACACTCACATACACACGTGTTGGAACTATTTATGCCCTAGATGATCCGTTATCAACAGACCTCCCTTCTTTGAATGATTAAAGACATTTTGCCTGTAAAGATCACTTCCAGTTTTAAGACTTGTTCTACTTCTATTCTTTTCTGTCACTTCTTTTATCCTTTTACTCCATTGTTCTAATGATCTATTCATTGTTTTGAGTTTACAATACATTGTATTTGTCATGTTGAGGATAAGCTCTGTGCTGATAACCCGAGTAAAGGTTTACCACCATTCAACATGCAACGGAAAGAAGCAGGCCGTAATTCGTTTTTTTATAAAAGTAAAATAATTATTGTGTTCTTATTTGAACTTGGTGATTATAACTTACGAGTGCAGAGGTTATCACCTGTGACTTTTTTTCTCAGACCCACCTGTGGCTCACACAGCCCATGCTGCATTTTTTTAGTGCTGATACTGAGACTGGCGGTGTGCTTCCAGATTATTGCTACCAATGTTTAACATGTACACACTAAAAAGCGCCATCATGCCTCATTTTGCAGTTCCTCCAATGGCCACTAGTTGATGACTGCACAAACTAACATTTTTCCATCATTGATCCATTTTCCAGATCGCGTTGACCAAATGGTCCGGATGGGATCCCTCCAGCATATTCTGGGTCTACCCTGGGGTCTGCTCTAAGTGAGATCCCACATTTAGGGGAGTGCTGGAATGTCTATCAAAATGTAAATTGAGGTCTTTGCCCCCAGGTTTAGTTCTCTTTTCACCATAACTGTTCTGTTCAGCTCTAAATCACTACTGATACTCACTAATCTGCCGATAGATTTTACACTCCATCCTACTCTCACTAGTGAAGAAGATACTTGAACTCCTTCGCTTCACAGCAGCACACTCCCCACCTGGAGAGGACACCTCAGATTAAGAGATGGAGCCATTTCACACTCTGCAATCTAATCCAGTGCCTGATGAAAACTGTATTGTCTCCATAAAAGCAGAAAGGCAAATCTGAAGTCCCCAACCTGGGCCCTCCCCGGTCCTCAACTCAAAATCCCAAATCCAGCATGCACATAGAGAGGGCTTGTTTTACAGCCAGGCATGTGGACACAGCTCTCATTTAGCTTACAATGGTTAGCACTGTCCCCTCACACCTTTAAGGTCCTGGGTTCTAATCTGGTTTGGACTAAATGAGGTTTTTCTCTGTGGAGTTTTCATGTTCTCCCCATGTCTGCGTGTGTTTTCCTCGGATACTTGGTTTCCACAGAAATACATCTTGGGAGGAGTGGAATCTCTAAATTGACCGTTGGCGTGAACGAGAGTGTGATTGAGTTGTCTGTCTCTACGTGTCAGCCCTGCGATAGACCAGCATCCTGTCAGGGTGAACCCCGCCTTTCACCCAATGACTGCTGGGATAGGCTCCAGCCACCAGCAACCCTGATAAGAGGTTGTAGAGATGAGAGGGAGTAGAGAATAAATGGATAGAATGGAATTTTGATTGTGAGGTATCACAGATTACGACACCCATTCATAACGAAATATTCTAATCTAGTCAGCCAGTCTTGCAAAACTGTTCATGTCAGCAACAGGAGGAACAGATAATAATTGATTGGCGGACTTTGTCCACTTTGTCCCTTGTAACAATCATAGAGTGATTTAAGATCCATGGTCCAACCATTTGTTCCAGTCTGGTTTCAGTTGTACGGTTGATTTAAATGTTGGCTTCACATTAAACCCTGTTTTAACCTTTTTTTTTTTTTTTTTACTTGACCCAACAAACATAAAACTATAACATTTGTTTAAAGGCAAATATATTAAAGTCTGTAAAAGTGCCTGAGTGGTTAATTAATAATGAATATTAACATCCTGCTGCGGTCTGGAGTGCCACGTTCATGGTTGGTCATACTATGAGGCAGCACCCAGACCCATCCATGGACTTTTTAGTGCTTTGCTGGCCAGTTACTGTGTTTCTTGTACCTCTTTTGTTCTTGTGCTTTGTTTTTGTAGAGGAAATCCCAGCTAATCCTGCCTTGCCATAAACACAGATCAAATTTGGCTCTGCCAACGTCACACTATAAAATGGTAAGTTTTGGTTGGTAACAAAAAGTCAATCAGTTTTGTGTAACTTCATATGTTTTAGGCACAGTTCATTAAAGAATGTATTTACTTTCCACCTCAGCAGATATGAAGTAAGACCCCAGTACACAACACTACAGAAACATACATAAACAACATAAACAAGGCGTGGGTGACCTGAGTTTGTTTATGACGGTGAGCTTGGTATCAGGTGTGTGTATGTGTGTCTGTGTATGTGTGTGTGTGTGTCCTCGGGACATTGTGTCACGTGATGCTGCAGCTTAGGTGACTATTGGACACAGGTGTGTTTGCAGCTGATTGACCTTCTGGCACAAAGACAGCAGGGCTGCACACTGAGGGAGAAACTGAGAAGCTGTAAAGCTAGACTGTTTTTGTTAGTTTGTTTTTTTATTGAGGTCAATAAAAATTTTCTCAGTTTAGAAATAAATATTTATTGTATATTATGCATCCTGGCCACGTGACGTGTGGGTGCGTATGGGTCATCAAAAGAAGATGGAACACAAAAGCTCCCTCCGCCCCGTTGTAAAGATGAAGTTACTGATATTTGAAGATGATACTATCGTAGTAGGGATTTGTTTACCAGAACTGCTTCCTGATTGTTGTTGTCATCCTCCTCTGATGTCACAGATATCATGCAGAATTGCTTGATTTGTCCTTGCACATCATTTCACTTTCTCACACACACCAGCACACACAGAGCACAGATATATAGTATGACCAACTGGGGGAGACACACTCCACATTTGAAATCCCTTCATACTTAATTTTAAAAGCACAATCTGTAATTGTCAGGGAGAAAATGGCTGGGCAGAGGAATAAGAAACACTGGTAAAAATGCAAATGCTCGAAAAATAGTCTGCAGTGATGCAGTGTGTATGATTTGTCTTAATCTGGTTAAAGGTTAGAGAGTTAAAGATAGAAACAAATTAACCAAGAAAGCAATGTAACGATAGCTCATGTCTAGTCTGTGTTGAATGCAAATTTTGTATCTACAAAGTAGCTAATTGCTACAGATAATAACAAGAAATGTGAATGTGAAGTGGTAACATGAGTGCAACTGTAAAAATAAATGAATGACATGAGAATGTATGTATATGTAGTGTTGTCGGACTTTTACCTGTAGGTTTTGCCAATGAACATTCAGTCAAGAAATATTATCACATCAGAAAGTATCCATGAACACACACACCATGTCAGAGTATTTAGAAAAGTCTGTGTTCTGGACAATTGCTGCTTCAGCAAGTCACACACACATTTCCCAGAGACCCAGCTGGCTTTTTATAAAACCATAAGAACAGCAACTGACCCTCTATTCCCATGTTTCCTATCTTTTGTCTCAATACTCTGCAACTCACCCTCGTTCTGTCACCTTCTGTTCCACGTTACCCTGTCTCCATGTGTCTCGTCACCTGTTCCACACCAAGCAGTCTTTCCAGTTTGCTGCTTTATTTGTGATATACAAATATCCTGGCAGAAAAGATGATGAAGACAGGAGTGTAACAGAACATATGACTTTGGTGTGTTAACATGTGTAATTGAGCCAGTCCAAGTTTGCTCTTCAAAGGTCCGTTTGAAAGGATGTCGTTTTGTACCCCCAAAATTCAGCCAGATGTACAGCAGGTTGCATTGTTTTTTGTTTTGTTTTTTCAAATTTGTGCTTTTGAATGTAATTTTACCTCAACGTAAGTATGTTTCTTAAATATGTTGGGGGTTTTTTTTGGCATTTCTGCTTTTTTCGCAATAGGTACTATAGAGAGATAGACAGGAAGGACAGGGCAGAGAGAGGGCAAAACATGCAGCAAAGGGCACAGGTCAGAACCAAAACCACGTCGCTGTTCCTGTGTTTTTCACAGCAAAGCAAGCAAGGATAAACTTAACTTGGAAAACCAGCTCCAAGTCAAACTCGACAGAGTAACCATTTCTAAGATAGTGTGTGCATGTGTGTGTTAGCCGAGTTATGAACAAACTTGTGTTTAAGTATTTTCTAAACTTTGGCTTTACTCTTCCTAGAGTACAGTTTTCTACATAGTGATGTTTGCACTGTTTTGTCCTCATAATAACCCTTCATACAGCTTAACGGCTTTAACTCTCTCCCACTCTCCACGCCTCCAATGAGCTTCATTAATGATGAATGGGATAAGGTAAAAGAACAAAAGGATCACAGAAAACAAATTACATGTCATGTCATCATATTGAAATATGCATATGGTGTTTATCTACTGTATAAATAATTTTGTACTGCATAATACAGATACACTGAAATCATCAGTGTTAAGTCAATATAATGTCAACAATTCCTGTGCAAACATGAAAAGGAGCAGATCATCTCATATTACAACAGCAATACATTCGGTTATAATTTGTCTATTTATCTGGAGGCTCTTTGATGATATCACAAGTTGGCCCCAATTAAAAGTTTACCACCGCAGTTCCTACTTAAGCCACATGGGGGAGACAAACTCAAGCCTAAATAACGCGATAGGACTAACTGGCTACAGACATCACAGTCACTTTCTGCTCTGCTAGAGCCTGAACCATGTGTTACACTAGTGGTGGAAAACCTGGGATTTTCTTTCATTCTAGATTTATTCTCAGATTATTTATCAATTAGCCCATTTGATGTTGTTGATTTGAAGGCATGGCAGCTGTGTCATAAAAAATTGCAAAAGCATTTGGCAGGCCGGTGAGCTGCATGTAAGTCCAGGCCTGACAAAAGGCCCTGCGCCCACCCGGGCCTCCGCTGTATCTCCTCATGCACACGTTATCATTTTTGTTTGCCTGGAGACATCTACATTGCTTTCTGATGCACTAAATTACACTGTAATGTTATATTTAATATTTAAAATGTGCTCATTTCATGTTTATTTAATGGTTTAATTTGATCTGTTAATGGACTTAACTTCATACGAGTAATCTAAAAATAAAAATAGCATGTTTTACATGTCCTTTTGCAAAAGAGAAAGGTCATATATAGGATAAATGAGTTGTGTTTTTCGTTTATTTAGATACATGTTTACGCATTTAATTTGAAAAATGCTGTATAGACACACAAACCAACTATGTCTCTCATAGCCTCACAACTGACTGCACATCACTACTGTCCCTTTTTCACCTCTGTGCTGAGTGGCCTGATAAGAGCTAGAGTTCTCTTTGTTCCTTCTACTTTAAGAAACAAGACAATGAGACAAAAAGTCCAGGACGTAAATAGACGCATGCACACGTGGTTGCAAAGAGATGCATTATTAAGGTGTCCTAAGACAGTCAGCTCACAGATCTTGCAGTTCATATCCACAGGAGAGCAGACATACCTGACTGTCTGCCACTCTAATGCCAGTAACTTAGGGCTGAAGCAAAAGTTTTTACAATATCTGATTATCATATATAATGTTGAGCTGGCTAAGCTTGCTATCATCGTAGCTGTAGAAGGAGGAAATCAAGGAGGAGAAGAACGATGCTGAAGCAGATGAAATAGATAGCATGAAATATTTAGATGGCCACAAATGCTCTATGAAAAATGACTTATGAACATACAGTATATATATAATATATATATATATATATATAGTGTATATCATAAACCTATTGACTTTTGCAATGTAATATTCAGATAAAGGGTAGGTTTTTATTTGGATGGAGGAGGAGAGGCCCAGCCAGAGTAATTACATAATGATCAAATTGAAAATAGCTACGAACACACACTGAAAGCAGGTCTGATCACACTTAAAACATGTGATCGTACGGCAAATAACTACAATCACAATGTAAGCAGCTCTGACCAGAGCGGTTTTCGCACTAGTGTGAGCTGACCCCCTTACAAAAGTACAAATTGGATTTCTAGCTCGGCCCTGTGTGCTAATGTTGTGCTGATTAAAGTGTGAGAAGCACTTGGAATGAGCTTCAATTATCACAGGGCTTACGTAATGTGGTGCTCAGTAGTTACTGTGATTTATTTTTTATTTTTTGTTAATTAACCCCAGTAAGTGTAAGCAGAAGGTTACAGAGATCCATTTAATCTCAACATAATCTGAAGTGATTGAAAGAGAAACTGAAAATCTTCCCAGATAAATGCATGAAGAAAGTAATACATGACAATGAGATTAGCTGATTAGGTAACATGTATGACCTGTGAAATAACTACAATTCAGTTTCACATTCCAGTGTCTTTCTCACAGTGATGAACGAACATCTGATCCCTGCTCAGATACTCCAGGATCAGCAGTAGCATTCCACCTGTCTTAGAATCAAACTGGGCTGTAAATGTGTGTTTGCGTCTGCATTGGGAAAGTTATATAGTTAGGGCTGATCATCGTGGGTGCACTGCAATGCTTATGAAGGCTATAATAGAACTGCACCTTATGTCTTATACAAAACAAGCTATAAGTGAAGACCTCAGCTGTCCACCTTTATTGGTGTAAAATGTGTGCAGTGTCCTGGTTACTGAGGTAATTCAGATTTTTCATAGATGTTTTTACAGTGTATTGTTCTAAAGCACCCAAAACAGACAGACATGAGTCTTTATTTATAAAAGATACTGCATATTAGTACTCTCGTGAAAACTGGACAATAGGAGGAAGACCATTATGGACTTTTCTTTCTAGTCGTCACATTCCACAGTAAAACCCAGTCAAAGCTATTCCTCATCTGAATTCAGTATTATGGATTAACCCCGTGACCACTCTGTCCAACAGACAGTGACTCTCTCTCCCTATCTCTCTCTCTCTCTCACACACACACAGTTCTCTCCTCCCAATTTTCTTGTCATAATCCTTTGAGGAATCTCAGATGTATGTATTAACAAGAGTACAGTTTGGCTAATTTGAGTTTTTAAACTCTGACAATGATAGGTTTACTGATGATCTTAGATGCCCATGTCTGTAAACCAGACTAAAGTATTATTTCCCAGCCAAATAGCACAAGAAATGCAAAATTATCTTCATGCAGAATTTCAGACAAAAGTCAAAGGTGAGCGGTCTGTGTGAAGGATTTGCTGTAATGTTAAACAACATTATGCTAACATTAAGCTAGCTTCTCTGTGAAAACGTACGTCATCGACAACAATTGCAGAAATAATATCCATTTGTAGGTATATTACTAAGCTAAAGTAGTGATTGGTTTTAGAGTTTGGTGAAAGTCTGTCTGTGTAACTTATAGTTTACAATATGAATGACCACATGTAGCTAGCAAGCCATTAGAGAGCCATTTTGTTTAATGTGATAGCAACCATTTACATTTTTTTTCATTATATATCACCATTGTAGAAGCTATTTTGAAACGGTATTCTTATGATTATAATTATGCTGTAGCCAAGCCACTCTTTCAATGAAGTAGTTTTCGACACTACAAGCTAAAAAGAAGCTAAATACAGTGAGGCTACTTCATGGGGCACCATTAAACGTGTGTTGTTGTACTCAAAAACAGATTGGTAAATCAATAGGTCTTTGTTTGGAATGGTGTATGGTTATAACAAAACAAAAAGTGCATTTTTTTTTACAAATTGTTGGACTTGTGGACATAGCATTGTGATGAATATGTTTGTGAAGTGAAGCGACTGCAAGAGTGTTGCAAGCTAGGATATGTTCAGGGTAGTATTGGTGGTGGAGATGGACTTTATTGTCATTATTCAATTGCAATCACACCACAATACAGCCATATAGTTGTGAAATCAATAAATAACCCCATAAATGTGTAAACTTTGAGTATTAATAGGACTTAAGCATCAAGTCAGCCAATCACTTGAACGTACCCCCAACTGAGCCATGAAACGAAAATTTGCGCATTAGTGCCAGTTGTGGTCTTTTTGAGAGTTTAGGGTGAGTGTGTGTGTGTGTTTTGTGTGTTTCATTGCAGCACCAGTGCTTCTCACCGACCTTCACCTGAGAAGCAGTTTTTCACACAGCACCACCATTTGTAAAAAAAACTAGGTACTGAAAAAGTCACATTCTTGCAAAAATAATTGTGCAGTATCAAGCTACAGTAAAATGTAGTTCAGTTGGTACGTGTTTCTTGTTAAACCCCTACTAATAAGAAAACGATTTTTTGTTGATGTGGAGTAAGAAAAGGTGTATTTTTGTTTGAAGGTAGGTGGGAAGAGTGATATTGAGTCTTCAGTCAAGTCAAGCTTATATCTTTACAGACCACACAACAAATGGTCTCTGACCCAGGACAAAGATCTCTAAGAGGACAGGTCTCAGAAAGTGAAAACTGTGGTCCAAAAGAATGTGAAGTTTCCAGCCTTGAGCAACAGCTAGCATAGGGAACATGCTGAGCGTGTCTGGGTGTTTCCGACCAACATGGAAGAGTTTGTTTACAGTCTGCGTTATTATGGTAAGAAGTGCCTCCCCTGCATGAAGCATAAAAGGAAAAGAGTTATCATTCAGAGGAAAACCAGCAAAAGATGGTCTTCTGAGACATCACAGACATTTCCTTTCTCTCACAGCTAGGCTCCATTTTAGTCTTTGAGGTTTTGTACAGTCAGTTACAAAGTAGATTTCATCATTGACAGAGGACTGACAGAGACGGAGACATAATTGGAGGACTGTGGGCCTTAGAGGGAGGCATTCCCTTCCTGAGTGCCTTCTAGTTTTGTGTTCCAAAGAGGTAAATATTATGAAGACAATGTAGCTAAAGAGCACCTCTGCCAAGCTCTCAACGGTCCTTTAATTTCATTTGTTGGCCAATAAAAAGCAAGATTTTTGACAACGTTACCTTGATATCAGTTTTGTTTTGTTTTTGTTTATACCCTGTTCCTTGGATCTGAATTCACACATTGAATTAAAGTATGATCACAATATCCAGAAAATGCATACAAATAACGACATAACGACGTCACATATTGATGCAATGGGAGCAAAATCTAATCTACCTCTCTTTTCCCAACCTATAAATTTTAGCAACATCCATCTTTTGTGATTTACTGTACTCAAATGCAGAACCAACAAAACGCTATTGAAATTATTGTGCATATTTCTTTTTTGTTTGACATACAGAAATGGTGATGGATCAGGATGGGATCTGTATTTACAAACAAAAATTCTTTGACGGTGTTGACCCCAATGGGATCCATGCTGATTTTCTCTGCAGAGAGGTCCCGACCTGTGGAGTGGAGACAAATGACTGATGAAATTCACATTTTTGGCAATAATAAATAGTTGGTACGCCAACATTTTATGACTGGATGGACATGAATTACATGATCTTCCAGGGAGGGAAAGTAAGCACATCTTCTAATTACACAAAGACAAAGTGATTTATCCCATCTCTGACTCTGAGAACATCATTTATCAGACAGCTAGGTCATAAGTTAAACAAAATGGCATTAACAGATTCTCATTCATAGTGCCAGGTGGGAGTGTTGAAAACTGTTGTCTTTTCGTGTCCAAATGGTATGTATGTGTCAAATCCAGTTTGTTGAAATATACAGTCTTCTGTAACGGAAGGCCACTGTGACTGGTAGCAAAGGATGTTGATTCTTGACTGTGATATAATTCACTCGTCTTATAGTGAGCCCAAAGTCATGGAGTCTTGTCTTGCCCCAACAGGAGAAGAAGAGGGGCGGATGATATCAGACTTTTTAGGAGGCGACAGGGAATATAATCTTTCCCTAGGCGGGGAAGTCCCAGGCAGTAAATCAACTGCACAATGGCATGGTCTATGTGGAGTTCAGGCTTCACTGAGGTCATGATAGTCAGGGAGAACAACAGATGAGTCTTAGGGTGGGTGAGAAACAGAAGCACTGGATTTGGAAGCAGCAACCTGTGAGCAGAGATTGTGGCAAAATTTACACCCGCCCATTACAGCAGCCCTGTGTATATTATATGGCTCCAGCCATGGAAGACAACAATTTAATATTACTATTATACCATACAATGCTACTGTTTGCTGAGTTGACCTAATACTGCTTTGATATTCATTGAGATCGGTGTTTTACTTCAGAAGATGCTAATTAAACTATAGGAAAATGTTGTGTTTTACTATGTCGTGTGTCGCACTGTTGTTAAAATGGGTTCAATATCACAACGTTTGAGTATCACAAACCAACCAACCAACCAGCCAACCAAAGGGTGCAGGCAAAGTACAGTTAATCTCCTTGGTAGGGGTAAGGAGACAAATCATTGATAGAATTACTAAATGGAGTATTGATTCAAAACAGTCAATCTGGATTAATATTTTTGACTGAGCTCTCCGTGTTTACAATTGAGATCTCTTTTGTTTACAGACTTAGGATAAATTTCATTATTTTCATCAGTTGGCTACACTAATTGGTAGCATCTGTATTCACGCTCTGCCTCCATAATAACTGTAATAACCACAGCAGGCAGTGACTCAAACCTTTTGCTTTTAGCAGCTGGTGTCTGTGGTAAGCTCACTTTTAGACATCAGCCTCGTGCACTGTATTTATGTGTAAACGTCTGCCAGCCCCACTGACATGTGAGGGTATTTCAGCAGTTAGCCGTCATTAGCGGTTTCAGTATTTTCTGCAGTATAACCAGAGATGATCTCATGCTTTGTTGCTGCCGACGGGCTGGCAGTTTGTGTGCAGGCTTCCACGCTAAAACACAGAATTGTTTCGGTGTGCCTCTGTGTGCATTATGTGTAGGGGTTTCACAGTGATTACAGCCAGAGGCATAGTCATGGTTTCATATTTTTAGTGTTATATTTGTCTCATTTTAAAACATGTATTCCAAATGCAGACATATACATCAAGTCAAGTCACGTTTATTTGTACAGCCCAATATCACATACAGTCTCTCAAAGGGCTCACAGGTCTTCATAACGACAACTACAGCTCCCGACCCAGTCCAAAGCTCTCTATGAATACAAGGAAAAACTCCCCAAAGAACCTTAACGTGAAGGAAAAAAAGGAGTGAAACCTCTCCTTGCACGGCCAGGTGTGTAATAGGAACCACATGTGGGATAAATTTGTTAATTACATAGAAAGTCAATAACAATGTGGGAAGGTTATGTTAAAATAAAAACCCCAACACTTGATCTGGTTTAATGAAAAGCCTCAAGTCCACACAGAGGTGGTCAAAGTCCTAACATGAGTCAACAAAAATCCTGATCCAACAGTCCAATCCAGAGAGGGGGAGAGATGAGGTTATAGCATCCAGCCGGGACGAGGTGGGATGAAGTCCCAGGAGCCATTTAGTTTTGGTAAATGTTAAAGTCAACCAAAATATATAAACACAAGGTATTACTCAGTTTACTGGTCAGAAACTGGGCTGAGCTCTGAATCACAGTCAAACTGATCTGCTAACAAAAGGCACAAGGAATGAAGGACACAAAAGAGAGAGAAAGAGAGAGATGTTCAGATGTTTATTTGTACAAAAGATGAATGGAAAATGATTAATGAATGTGTTAGCAACAAACTTTAGACTGGATGGTGATAGCTGCGTGTCCTGTACAGATGATGAATGTCCGGTTACATGGCTGCATCAGAAACATTTCAGAATGCAGTGTACAGGGTCATTTACATGTCAGTTGCAGAAGATGAGACTGGAGAAGGATATGAATTACAAAAGCTCCATTGTTCCACCCATGATATCTTATATTTTGGAAAAGTAACATAGGAGATTAAATTATCAGGAAAATGGGTCACTGCAGGAAGTAAAATAAGAAAATACACTTTCAACATCAGAACAGATACAAGGAATTTACAAGAGGAGACAATTAAATAGTAAGTAATGGTAAAAGTAATACAGAATGTGTAATATGTTCATTTTTATTATGCTGGAGATTACAAACTAAACTATTAATCTAGTAAAATCTATTAACTTTCTGAGTATGTGAACCGCCCATATAATAATAATAAATGCTGTGTCTTATTGCAGTATCTACTGTACTTAGTATTTTTTTGTGAAAAGTTTATTATAAGTCTGACTCATGGCCTCAGATTTTCAGTGTGTAAATTACGGCACCATTCCATGACGAACTTTTACTTTAAACTTCACACAGTTCAAGGGCCAAATATCAATATATTCAATATATTTGTTTTTTTGTTTTTGGTTTCAAGTCAGCAGAGGGCAGTAACACACCTCTTGAGGTGAAGTTTTATTTATAGGTAATGTACTTTACCTGTCCATGTAGTTTCTGTATTAGCACAGAAACTAAAATCTAAATAACTAAAATTCAGCTAACATAGATGCTACTCTTGAACTTTTTTCATCCCAAAAGAAGCTCCAGTGAACATGTTTGAATAAATGAGAGATGACGAGGTTAAAGCCTTTTGCATTGGAGGTTGTATAAAATGAAGTGTTCATTGATATAATGTTGAGAAGCGGCATGATTTCATGAGCGAGGTGAGGTTCTTCCATCTTATAGCAGTCTGGGATGGATTTTGGCCTGGAATGCTTGAGACTCAGAGTGGGGGTTCCATGTCTCAGACAGTGCTCTGTTTGAGCCTGATCAGAGCCCCAGACAGTTCATGAAGGAGATAGGGGAGTAATAAAGACATTCTTGTTTGAGTAGCATGATGCTTTAATGAGTCAGGTTAAAAGGATGTGTGGAGGGTAATAGAGCACATGGATGAATAGGATGAGTGTGTGGCTTGGAGCTTACTATCACCGAGCAGAGAAAGAGTTTGAAGATGTTGCATGCATGATCATCCAAAAGGCATCCTTGGATCTGTGGGTGACCCTGAGTGGGTGAATGATGAAAAAGTTTCTGGTGTGAGGATGATTGGATGAGTAAGACAATGGATGAGAAGAGAGGGATGGATCAAAGGATGGATACAGAAGAGGGCAGCTGAGATAGGATCTGCATGTAAGGGTGGATGATAGAGTATTGTAACGGATTGCCTGAGGGGATAAAATATATATATATTTATATTTGAAGGGATGAGTAGTGCAAGGGAATGGAAAAGAAGGTATCAAGAGTTTGGGTGGGATAGGAAGCTGCGACAGACGGAGGAGAGTGGGTTAGCCAGCTTTATATAGCCAGGGCTAACGAATGGAGGTGAGGTTAAGGCATGTGACCTGCTCCTGAACTCAACTTATCTTATTAACTTCATACTTTTTATAATTGTAGGGTGAACCTTGACAAGAACTTTTGGATCTTATTGGAGGAGACTAGAACTTAGTGAGATTGGAGTAACCCAGTGCAGACCCGGCAAGTCAATATCAGTATGAGATGCCAAAAAAGATAACAGGAAGCAGGAGGGGTAACACCTGTGGAGTCTTGGAAACACTCAAATGGAGGAACTGCAGAGTGTTTATATCATGTTGCAATCAGAAACCTGCAGTCTTTGGTGAATACGAAGTTCACTGTCACCCCAACACACCCCGACATAAAAATCATCCGTACTTCTTACACAGACTCCACCAGTCTCCTGTCTCCTACATGTATTGAACCTCGTCTCTCTCGCCTCCGTCTTACAGTGTTCTTGTCCTGCACCCTCTTCCTCTTCATGTTCTTTTGCACACAGGGACTACAGAATATCAAAGTGTGCAAACGTGTGGGATGGTCGTATGATCTTCAAAAGAAACTATGTTAACCTATTTCTTTGAACGTGTGGTCCGCGCTTGTGAGTTAGTGCTCTGATTGGTGATGTCTGATTGTCAGTACAGACTTTCTCAATGCTCGATTATTGATGTCAGACCTGCAGGTGCAATAAATGAATATTAATATTTCAACGTATACACTTCTACGTTAACGTCCATATCCTGACATCTCTGTGTTCCTCAACCTACTGGGTTCAGCTGCCACAGCACACACACACACACACACACACACACACACACACACACACACTGCAACCCAATGTGTGGTGGAGACAAAGTCTTACCCTAGTTCAATGGATAAAGATACACGCAGAAAGAGAGATGATGGTGGTGATGATGATAAAGACAAAGGAAAGCTCCTTCAGAAAAAGACCATGAATTATTCATTATTCTACTCTCTTTTTATCTCCCCACATTCATTTCTAAATCCTTTCCCTTTCTTTTAACTTCACCAAGCTGCTCTGACAGCTTTATTGTAGCTGCTGTGTGTGTGTCTGTGTGTGAGAAGCTTGGGGCACTGTACTTTGTAAGTGTGTTGCCTTGTGTCTGCCCCCTTGAAAAACACACTTACACCACTTTAAATAGGCCGATAATTAGACAGGCAAATTACATCTCTTTCTGCCTGCCTGCAGCTGAGGGCTGTGGGAAACATATCAACCTTAAGTGTTCCTTTATTGCAGGGATGGCAGTGGGCCAGGCGTGTTTGTGGGTTTCTAAAGGCAGAGACGAAGAGAATTCAGGGTTTGTTTATTAGTGGGACAAGAGGATTCTGAGTTTTTCATGATTTTGTTCAGATGGAGCTGCAGGAAATGCAGCTTGATTTTTTTTCAAGCCTTGCTGAGTTTTGCTGTTGTCATTGGTCTCGTACTCAACCTGCATGAACATTAATACACTGAGCTCAATCTGTCACTCACACAGTGTCACATAATATCAGACACTACTTAGGAGAGGAGAGAGAAGAACTTTATAGCCATTATAGTCACAATACTGGAATAATATTGAGCTAAAAAATTAACTTTCGGGGAGTGTGGTGATATCACTAAGCAGTTGCTTGAATATTAATTGCTACAAAATTCAGTACAATTATATCTTTATTATATTTTCATATTTAACAATTTTGAAAAAACACCATAGAAATGTGTTTCAAATCTTGGAGACATGTGCTGCTTGTGCAGTTACAAAAAGCAGTTTAACTTCCACAAGTGCTGCGCCCACTACAATTATTCAAAATTATCACAATTATTCTAAATTTATAATGTTGAAAATTACTTCAATCTGCATTCTGCCTGTTTGATATATTGAACCTGGTAACAGAACCACACTGTACTTTTTCATTCTCCTGTGAGCTATTTTTATTGCTATTAGAAGAATATTAAAGTTATTTTCAATACTTTCTCATGTACCGATTAAAATCCAAGTTAAACTGCATCCTGTTGAACTTTTCCTCAATACATTTTTGTCAAAAACCTCCCCATTAGCCTGTGTGTTTTTTTCAAAAATAGATCAGAATAATGCAGATATGTTTTTAAAGATTAATTGCAATGACCTCAAAATAAAACGGAACTAGTGCAGATATTTGAGAAGGGACATAAATGAATCACTTCATGAGAGCACGAGCCCTCTCCATGCAGCAGAAAATTTCATTACTACATGCCTTCCCAAATCTCCACTTCCTGCCTCCAGACCAGACTGATGGAGGGAATGTTTTACCAAACCCCCATTGCATTTTACTAATAAACGCCGTTGTTTGGCAAACTTGCTATGTACCGCACTGGAGAAAGCGCTTGAATCACCAATGCACACCATGGAAGACAAAACCAAGATTATAAACTGCTTCCCAATCCTCAGAGGCCTGCATTCTTGGATCAGCTACCTCTCAATGAGGCAGAAAAACATTTCCATTCTCACATCAGCCTAAAAACTGCGTCATTCTTTGTCCGTTTCTTTAACCCCTCTTTTTGAAGCAGTTTTCATTTTGACTATATTGTTAATCAGGGGACATTAAAGCTAAAGGGAAGGTATATTTTATATTAACCCTGAATATAATTTCCCAGGACTGTGGAGTACTTTGGCATGACTCAGTTTCAATTGTAAATGTATTGAATGAGCTCAGGAATGAGCAAGTCCAGCTGATTTTGCATAAACTGGTTTGACAGACACACACACACTCATACATATACACAGGTGACGCAGCATTCACGCTGTGACATATTTCTACTCTGAATATTTGAAACTAACCTAACTGGCAAAACAGCATTGTAGAGTGGTTATAGTTTAGTTTGACACGGGAACAGACAAGGGAGATGACCAACATCAATAGTAATGTGAATACGTGTGTGTGTGAATGTGTGTGGGGGGGCCGGTGTAGAGTAGAATAGAATTCCTTGTTACGGGTGTTTGTCTGTTTCTGCTGATGACAAAGGCTGACTCAATGGAGTGTTGCTGAGCGGTGGAGACTGATACATGCACTCACACATTCACACACAAACATGCGCTCACACACACAGACAGAGAGACAGACAGAAAGTGAAGAGGAGAAATTCTAGTAGTCCCTGCAACTCATTAAAGTAGTAATTATATGGTACTATAATTTGAGCTCTGAGTTTACGCCAGCGTGTGTGTGTGTGCGTGTGTTGATCTGTTGTACACCATCGCTTCATTGGGCCTTGTTTGGTGAAGAAGAGCTTCATCTTTTGTCAGGTCTGCACAAAAAATGGCACAATATTTGAAATGTTGAGGCTCATCTGATTTGTTTAATGGCTTCATGTACGTTTAATATTATCATCATCATCATCATTATCATCATCATCATCATCATCATCATTATTATCATCATTTCTGTCGTCACTGCTGCTACTGTTTCATTCACCCTTTTATCCCTTAAGCCAAGTATCATTACATTACATTTTCAGGAGGATCCAGATCATAGTTATGAAATATTTATTTCTTTATTAAATTCTTTGATGTTATTTTTAGACCACAGTCGACCATTCAGACTTCTTGACCTGTGTTAACACCAGGTTACCAAGAGATGGGAGCAGACACTACCAACCCTTGTAAATAAAATCAAATCTTATTTATTATGTTTAAGATACAACGGAAAGAGATATTCTTCCCTTATGTACGCTTTGAGGTATGATGTAAGATCGATAAAACATAAAACAGAGATTACAAAGACATGACAGAAAGCAGAGAGGGACACTTGTTAATTTTATCAACTTCATTAAGAGCCATTAAGGCCTACTTTAAGCTAAAGACAAAAACAAGAATGGACACAAAAACACCAAGCAGTCATTGCCATTGCCTAAACTTACATATTTTCCCATATTTTTACAGGAGCCGTTCATCATCTGCCTGGTATGTCCTGATTCCAATACTTATTTTACACTTAAACACACCCTTAACCTCCACAGACCTTCAGTGTTGTGTCAGATGAGCATGGGTACATTTTTCTCCTCTGACATCCTCTGACATCCTCTGACATCCTCTGGTATCCTCTCTCTTCTTTCGTTTTTCCCACACATTTTTGCCTGCTGTGTTTATTTTGGCTTTCAACAACAAAAGGTAACTTCTTCAGCTAACTCTCACTAACTGACAGTAAATTCAAATTCCCTCTGTTCATTGTCAATATTTTCCCAGTTTTGTATCGTTGATCCTTTGTAATGTCTGTTTGTATGTTTGCAATGTTTGATATTTTCCCCCCTCTGTCTTCTTTTCCCTGCCTTCTTACCTTGGAATAAAATACCTGACATATTTTCCTCAACCTTTTCAAATTGTCCAACTATTTCCTACTCTTCAAAAACCTTTATCCACACATAGGTTAAGGTGCATTTAGCCATCTTTGTATCCTGATTTGGTTATCTGAGTCAGTGCCTGTCGGAGTGAAGACTGGGCTGTCTCACCTTGTTTCTGGGCACACTCATGGAGATGCTGTCAAAAGAATGTAGTGTTCGGCTGTGGAACACAGTTGGTATTCAGGGCAAGATCCTCTGCTGTAGTCTGTGCCGAGTCCTGTGTGCAAAAAATACAGTGCAAGATGTACAAAAGTAATGTTCTTCTCATCCACTATTAGTCCTTTGCTGTCAGCATAAAGTTCAGCCATCTTGTCCATTTTGGACTCTGCATGGCTTCTCTAAAAATCATTGAATCCCTATTTTCTCCATCCTCGTCCACTAAGATTTAACCTGCTTTTGAAGCTTGTATTCCTCCGCACTACTGTTGTGTATTTGCAGTTGCCTTGCTTGCTTTGCATCTTTGTTCTCTCTCTGTGTCACCACACTTCTGACACATTACGTTCCCATCTGTCTGTCTTTGATGATATAATTGCACAACTTTCCAAGTGATAAACAACATTGCCTTGATCATCTCAGTAAATGACAATCAAAGAGAAATTTTAGTCTTAAAGTCTACTGCTAGCGTAGTCAAACGTCAAATGTCACTCAGGAAAAGCAATAAGAGGAGGCAAATGAGTCATGTTAAACATTACAATAAAACTAAATGTACAGCAGGAGGCACCGCCCTGTAACATCCTACGGAGCAGATCAGTTTCCTGTCACTAAAAGAAGACAAACAATGACAAAAAGTGATGAGGATGTAAAAACAGAGAGGCTATGTGATGTAATAGGATCCGTAATGGAAGGACAACAGCAACAAATCAAAACATCAATCAGCCTGTGAAACTGGTGCCCTACACTCGGAAGTGGCTGGATTCAAATGTCTGAGAAAAACACCTGGAGAATGAATCACGGTTCACTTTCCTAAGCATGTGTCACATATAAGGAATTTGACTCCAGTTCAGTAGCTCACAGGAAGACACACAAACATTAGAACAGACATGTACGAGGTGATAATCTGTGCTTTATGCAGATTTATTGTTCTATGTTGATGTTTTTATTCACTTTAAAAAGCTGTGCAAAAGCTTGGCAGACCATCTTTGATCAGTGGAAATCACCCGCGTGTGTTTTGTGTTTGGTGGTTAATTTGACTCTTAAGTTTTCTCTTGATGCTGATTTACTGTTGCTTATTGAAACAATGTGTTTACAAGGGCATGTGAATAAAATCTTCATATGACATCAGACTGATTGTCATCAGTTGCTGTAGAGTGAGACAAGTTAACTTTGACACTCATCCTCTGAGTCATTGTCAGTACAATCTTCATCAAATTTCACATAGTTGTTGCACGTCTTCTTATGTGCTGTATGTGTGTGTCACAGAGATTCTGTGAACTTCTTTTCTACATTGTCAAACTGTCTTCACAAGCACTGCAAAGTTTAGGCTTACACTTACAAAGTTGTCCCACCAGTAGCACTGTTAAATCAGATCTGGCATGAATTTGAATGAAAGCATTTCTTCATCCCTTATGTCTTAGTCATAAGGAATGCCCCCGATATCAGTCAAGATATAGTGTATAGAAAGAATAATATGTGCAACTGTATCAGGACACCACACACTCTGAAAATGGGCAATTTCTCTGGACAGTCACATCAGGTTTTCATGATTTTCATTACTGAAATGCGGCCATAGCTGAGTACAGCGTGACCTGACCTCTTGCATTAATATTTTGTGCTCATGAGCAAGAGAACTGCTTAATCTCAAGTCACTCCCTTTAATTTATCACCCTGTGTGTGTGTGTGTGTTTTTTTCAATGTCACCTAAAGACATTCAATTTATTGTCGTCATGGTCGGCAGGCACTGTTTTAATCTACTTTGCAGTAGAGCCAATATTCATATTATTTGATTTGAAAGAGAGAAAGTTACACAAAAGTAACAGGGAGAGAGAGAGAGAGATCCAACACACCCACCAAACATCATGGTTGGATGGTGTGTCAGATACCAAAATAGAGAAGGCATAAAAGGCATTGTTTGGAAAAATACTATTATGACAGAAATCTTAAAAACAAAAAAATGGAGGGATGAAAAGTGAAAAAAACAACAAAAACAAGTTGACAAATTGTGATAATCACAAGTGCACAGAACAAGATGTGTTTCACATCACATGTGAGGATCCAGCCTCATGAGTCAGACTCAACAGGATCGTGCCTCCGCTTGGAGCCAGGCCTGGGAGGGGAACTCACAGACTAGTAACCGGGGACTAGGTCAGCACCCATGGGACGAGTCGGACTCAGCCCAAAAACAAAACAATGTGGACCCGCCACCATGTGGAGTCAACTTCTGCAAGGGAAGGGTCAGTGCTTTGTCTGTCAGTTGCCTGGGTAAGGTTGGTACTGGCACCAGGACCCAGAGACTCTCCCAGCTCCGAGCTGTATGCCTCTATGCTGAAGTTCTCCCTGCAGAATCTTAGGGTCCTCTCCTTACAGCTGTGAGTTGTGTGTGGGAAGACTCTTGACAGTTGTCTGTCCTCATACAATGCAAAGTTTTCAAAATAGACACAAAATAATTCTGTTGTACCTGACTGGTTGTGATCTGTTATCTTCCATGCTGTTGAACAAAAGATTAACAGCAACAGAGTGAAAGTGGAACGTGTTTGTTTTGTCTCACAGCGCTGCACCAAATGCACCGACCATCTGCAATCCAATGAGATTTATTACTGTTCTCTTGCGCTGCTTACAATGCTACAAAGCAGCATGTGGGGAGAAGCATGTTTGGAAACAGAAGAGAAGGTGGAGCGAAATGAAGAGCAGCGATGGATCAAAGGAAGGGAGTGGAGGAGAGGAAGTGTGAAGAAGAGTTTCACAGATGTTTGCAGAGGCCATACTGGGCAGCCTAGAAAACACATCACATGTGTTAACCATAGAGGAGAAATATTTTCCCTAAAATGGTTATTGAAAACAGCTGCAGGGGTGATTTTGGTCGATGCTAGTCAATTATTGGGTTGGAATACTCTGAGAAGGACATACTTGTATTATGAAAATGTATTCAAATGCAAGAGTTTAAGTGATTTGGTTAAAATGTCAGGGAACCATCTATATAATACTTGGTGCGCAAATTTCATGCATCCAGTCCATCATCCAAAATTCATCTTTACATACATCCATGTTTCAGAGTCCCTTAAGATGAAGAAGGACACAAAAGAATGAAATTTAGAATTGATTAAAAGCTTCGGAGCACTCTTCATGTTAACGCCATAGCTTCATAGCGAAAACATTTCAAGCCTCATTCTTCGTCAGTGTATCTATCAGGTGTCTCTGTGGGTACATTAATATGTTAGAATAATTATGTAGATGTGTTGCAGAAGTATGAGACCAATCAAAAAACAAATCTAGTTCACTGCAGGACCTTAAAACACAAATTCTCCTTTGAGCTTATAGCAGCTGTATATGTTTCCTCTCAACGTTTTAAAGAGGACACTGCTGCAGGCTGATGTACGGAATGTTTCCCATCTAGTACCACCTGCATTACAGCTTACTACAAGTTTCAAAACATAAACAGACAGTTCTCTAATTTGTGGGAACTGTTTTTAATTCAATTTTATTGATATAATGGAAATTTACAGATGCACTATAGAACATATAGACTTTATTTTGGTTTTGACTGACAAAAGGTTTATTTTGAATGTAAAAATTTCGGTGAAAAGTCAAAAACAATATTATAATATATAATGATTATTATATCGTACTATCTGAATACTTTTAAAGATGTGTATTTAGGAATGTTGTGGACTTGAGCTTGAAATGTCTTCTAACCTTCCCTAAAACAAACATTTTAAATCATACAATCTTACATAAGTTTGTCTGTAAAGTAATAAAAGAAAAATGTAAAAATCATCCACACTTTCTGGAAATTGTCTATACAAATGATCACTCATTTCACTTGTTTAAACATCAAAGTTTAGGATGTGACTTTTAAATACAGGACAGTATGTTAGTTTTATATAGGTGTATGTATGTTTTGACACATGTTTTAAAGAAACTGCTGTGTCCTGGGTTCTATCGAAGAATTTGATCATATCTCATGACAGAATCATAAGAAAGCATTAAGGCCCAGCTGTATCCTTATATGGTCAGGTATGATAGAATAATAACAAACATTACTATGATCTTCAGGTCACCACAGGGTGGGACAGAGCAGACAGGTTCCTTATTTCCTGTCTTTTGTTGGCAGCGGCGTTCACAAACTTATAACTGCATACCAATGATGTCATCGCATAGCTACTTGTGGGTTGAATGAGGGGTTTTTCTTTCAGCTGATTAAATCTTTGCAGTCATACAGCAGCTGACCTGGTGCGGATTTCAAGGCTGTGCCGTGACTGTGCCTCATGTAAAGCTGGGTTATAGAGTGTTATTGACATTCAAAAGTGCTGATAATGATTGTTCAAACTCCCGATGGAACCAGAGGTTTCTAGAGGCTCTCTGCTGTTTGCCATGTTTAAACAACGTTATAATGAAACTGAAGGAACCAGTTGTGCCTTGAGGTGAGATGAGGGATATGACTGCTATAAAAAGTTGCGGCTGACTCCTGTGGTTAAGGTCAAATTTCAACAATCAAAGGTTTCTAAATAATTGTCAGCGTAGAATAAATCAGCGTGACCACTGGGTCTGCTGACTGAAGCAGTGATTGTGTCACAAATCCAGGAAGTGGCAGAGCTATCTGGTGAAGATGGTTTCCTGTTGTGGTTTCTCACTTCTGCTACTGTGTCACACTGATAAAGGCTCAGCGACACATCGCATATCTCCGCACTTTATCCAGTTATTGCAGCAGCATTTTATATTGTTTAGTGAACTTAACATTAATCATAGCCAACACCGATGCTATTTGTTCGAATTCTCACATTTTCCTGCACGCTTGGGTGAAGTAGAACAGAGAGTGAGGACTACTCCCAATGATTCACCTTCAGTCATCATCATATTCAGGCTCATTCTTGAACTTTTAGACTTCAGCGATAGCTTTCCACTGATATCTTGCCTGATGGTGAAAAATGGAAGACATAGACTGCTTCATACTCAGCTCTTGCATAATCGTCTGGAACGCATAAAGTTTGAACGTTGGTGTGACTGTATTCTTCTGGGTAACTCAAGCTGTGGAAAAACATTTTCAACAGACAGTCTAAGATTACATTTGCTCTGAATACTCTTAATCTGAAAGGGCTTTAAAAATGAGTTGCCACGTTGCCCTGCGTAGTCAGAGGTACTGATGACCCCATTTTGTCTTATTTAAGGGAACCACTCAAATTGTATTTGACTTCTCGCTGACACGCATAGCAAGTTCCACAGAAATGCTCGTATTTACTCTAGGTCTTGTTATTTTTGTTGTTGTTCTTGTTGTTTCTCTTTAATTTGCCTGCCTTTGTCCTGTTATTTCTCCTGCTGTGGACGTGATTCAGCCAAACTGTTCATTCATTACGGACGGATGATGTCAGAACACAACATCACATATACACCGACACCCACTTATTCAATCACAGTGACTAATCTGTTTATAGGAAGCAGTAGCCGTTTCTTACACCCTGTCTGGAAGAGTGCGTGGGAAGCCAGCATGACTGATCACACTGTTTATCACTACTATTTTGGACATTTCATTACCCGTCTATATTCCTGACATCTCCTGATGAATATTTGCTGACATTTCAGAGTCACTTACAGCTGGGTGGTAATAACAGACTGGTATTTACGTAGATGGAGCAGCACACTCAGTGCCCTCAGCAAACACGGGGAGAGGGGAAACCAGCCTTTGTAAGGCTTATTACATGTACATATCCTGTGAGGAAGGAAATAAATTCACCAGTGCTATAGGTTATCACCTCTGCAGACAGCAGACAGTTTTTAGTCGCTGATTTATTAACAGGAACTAAATCTGACACTCCACAGAAAGAAGTACTGATAGTCTATGTCCTGTTTGGGAAATTTTCTAGGCATCATTATCTAGAAACTGATCAATAAAATATATATATTGAAACAATGGGTTATATTGCCAAACTACTAATTGATAATGTATATACAGTACATATATGTGTGTGTGTGTGTGTGTGTGTGTGTATAAATCAAGATTTGTAGGAACTAGCAGGAAAGTCAATTTGTACCAACTAGCAGGAAAGTCACTGACCAAGCAAATTGCTTCTGTTATCACCATCAGCAGTTTTAGTTTGTCATCCTACTGCTGGGTGCATTTCAGCCACAGCACTGTGTGATTTACAGTGAAAGTGTATGTTTTGAAGCTGCTGTGTTGTTGGAATGGCCATCCTAGCAGCACTGTATGGTATTTATCACCTACTGGCTAAGGAACCATGAGTGTGTGTACATGTGCTCAGTAACCTGGTTATTTCCCAGTTTGGCAATAACTTAGTTTTTGTAAATGTCATGTAAAGAGAAAATCTTATTTCAGTAACCCACTTAAGTGACTACAAGAAGCCTGGTTAACACCTGTAGGTTTCTGCTGTAATACCCTTGATATCTGGCCTTTTGTAATCTTAACCTGGTCTCCGTTGAGTGTGTAAGTCCATGACTAAGGTGAGTTTTGTCAACAGATACAGAGATGAAGCAACCACAACAAATCCTCACTTTTTCTCAGTGTTGCAGAAACAAACCTTATGTTGAATTTAATGAAAGAGTACACCACTCATGTATTTAGATTAATGAGAAGAGTCCAGTGGCAATGTTAATTCTTAACATTACAGTTGGTTTGGTAAATTAATGTGATGCCCTGTAATGGTGCTAAGCATATCAGCAACTTCATAATTCGAAAGGGTGGGAATCATCATCATTGTTTGTAACTTCCTCTACTTCCTCATTTCACACAAGCCTGGTGATGTCAATGAACTCTTTTTCATGCTGTTTATTACAGCAGATGTTTTTGTTCAAGGGACTAATCATGTTACTGACCAATCGTCTGTGTATATGGGGTTTCAACCAAGTTTCTGCCTTAACCAGGCTGGTTGCCCTGACCTGGCTTTGAGTGTTCATGTAAATGTGGTCAGAAGACTAAAAAAAAAGTTTCTCTGCTAATATTTGAGAAATTTGTGCTGTCTGGTAAAACCAAGCAAGCAGCTTAGCATTATCCATGACACAATAATTATAAATGCCAATTAAAAAACAAGTAAATAAATCAAACTTTTCTGATATGTGCAGACGGCATGGAGTGAACATTATTTCTGGTTAACTTGAAAATCTATAAAGTGTTAGAAGCCCTTTAGAACATGATGGGTGGGGCGTGGTGGTGCATATTTATGCAATCAAAGTAATGTCTAATTTTTCAACCATGTTGAATTAAATTTTATTGCTGAATTTTATTGACTGGGGGTTTGGAAATAGGAATGTTCAGATGTTTACAAATGTGTGTAAACATGAATTAATTAATTGATCAATGTAGATATTAACGTCGCAATTTTCATTAGCCTCATTTGTTTTATTTTAAATTACTTATTACGCCGAGCACATCAATGTCTGAGACAAATGTTAGTATTGATTTTAGAGGACTTAAAGGAGTTAACAAGGC
Organism: Brotula barbata; assembly: GCA_900303265.1. Classification (NCBI taxonomy): domain Eukaryota; kingdom Metazoa; phylum Chordata; class Actinopteri; order Ophidiiformes; family Ophidiidae; genus Brotula; species Brotula barbata. The sequence continues at coordinate 33,243 of OMNV01008374.1, forward strand.
GCACGTGCACGTACAGTTGGGGTGCGCGTTCGCGAACTCAATTGTTGAATTCGTGAACGCGCAACCCAACTGCAACGGGAGCGCGACGAGAGCACGGCGCGGCGGGAACGCGGAACCCGAAACAGATCAGACAGCAGGTCGGTCGGTGAGAGACAGACAGACCACACAAAGTCCGGGCGAAAAACGGCGCCGCTGAAGCCTGGTTTCTGAGGCAGAGGTTCCTTCTCTTGTGGACTAAGGGAAGTTTTATGCAAGAGTGCAACGGACGGAGACGCTCAGAAACACTGTCCACCATGTCTGGGAGCAGGGAGGAGGAGAGGAGGAAACTAGCCGACATCATCAACCACTGGAACGCCAACCGGCTCGACCTGTTCGAGATCAGCCGACCCACAGAGGTAGGAGAGCAGGCTGAAGAAGCTGGAGAGGCCGCGGAGCCTCAGGCCCTGTCCTGGCTGAACAGGACCGTGAAAAGCTAACCGAGACTGACACTTGGCTCGTAAATGTGAAAACCCAGGCTGTTGTGGTCAGCGTGGTTTACACGGTTTGCTCGCTGCTTATGCCCTAGTACGCGCAGGAAGAGAACGAATGCCGAACTCCATTGAAAAATCTGGCTGTTTAATATGACGTAAACACCCTGTGTATGATAACGCAACGGCTACGAAAACATTTGGCCTTCATTGCTATGTAGTCATAGTGATTAGGTTTTTCTGAAGTAATACATAACCTTTTAGTGACATATCTCATTAATGTATTTACTTCTGCCCCCAGCGCTCTTTTTCAGTGTAACGTAATTCCTCAAAGTTGACATTTTACAAAAGGAGTAGCACTTGTTGTATAAGATATATACTGAATTGGAAGTTGAAAATGGCCAATTATTAAGAATTTGTTTGCTATTAAAATGTACACGTTTGACAACGTGTGCGTGAACTCAAAATTGTCCAATTTTGCGTGGAGTTCGGCGTGCGGTTATTTTCAACAGAAAAGGGCACGTACTGCTGCTAGCTAGCTACTTAGCTAGCTCAGTACCCGTAGCGTAAACATGAACGTGCCAGTGTTAAATAGTAACAAAGCGAGCCCGCGTAGTGGCAGCTACTGTCGTTAATTAATGATTGCTAAAAGCTAAGGTTTAGCTAAACCTAATTAAGTATTTGCTGTGTTGTGTAGTGGGGCTTGCAGTGGTGACTGCAATGGCACTCAAATCCAATAACACGGTGAGGTTGTTTGATACGCAGGCTAGAAGGTAAAGGCTGAAACTCTTGGCACCCAACAGGGTGGAAATGTTCACACCGGGCAGGGCACCGATACTGCCCATGACTAGCCTACAAACATAACAGAAGAATTATGTCCGTGGCAAAAATGCATCATGTCGTCCGTATCCCCGTTACACTAGCTAACTGAAGGAAGACAGCTTGTTTGAGATGTAGTAATTCAGCCCTATAAATAATCGTGTAGGATGACTGCTGTAATTTAATCTGTCAGATGGTTTCAGGTTGTGGTTGTTTACTAATAACACCGCGGGAGGGAGAAAATTCCTTCCCACACGTTTCAGTTAGCTAGCTAGGACTTGTTTGTAGTTCTTTGAAGTTGTTGATCCTCATAGGTAGTAGTTCATATTTTTGTGTAGTTTTAATTTCACTGTGTTAACTGTAGTGTTTTTTATTGGAGAGAAGCTTCATTCTTAACCCCCACCTCTGCTTGGAAAAGGGTGTGGGGGAGTCTAGGGGCCACATGGTCCACTCCTCTCTTCTTGAACTGATTAGTGTATCAGAATTGAGACTGGCCGCCCGTTGGCCAGGAATCTGTATTGTACAGACAATCTCTCCATTCTATGAAGAATTTTAACCTGTTCCAAAGTCCTCTTGTTATATAAGAAGCATTGGTTCAGATTTAGCGGCCATTTAGAGCTTTTGGCCAGTAGAACAGGATCAAATATAAGCAGATGCATGGCTATCTTCGCCACGCCACACCCTCCCCATATGTCAGCTGGTAGAGCCCCCAAGCTGCGCAAGTGCCCTTCACACTGTCTACGCTTTGTAGCTGTGCTGATGCTGTTTGGGTGATTGAATTGTGTGTGGTTGACATTGAATTTGGATTTTATTTCCTACATATAATTAACGTGTATGATGATTGAGAATGTTAATGAATGAATTAATGAATTTTGATGTCTGTTTCTGAATTCAGATGAAACTGCCACTGAGAGCAGTGAGATCATTCGTGTGATTAGATTAGCCATGGGTGGCTGATTAGTCTGGAGCAAAGGTTCTTAAACTTTTTAATCTTGCAACCCAACCTGAGTAAGTCCTGCTTTGGTATATAGGCTCATTACAATATAACGGCTACATATGTCATATGGGGACACATATATTTATTCTTCAGCTCAAAAGCAGCAAAATAAATGCACAGGAATTACCATAAAACATGTCAACAGTTTGTTTTATGTGGTCCAAACTACAATGGAACCATTTATTAAACGTTTGTATTCAGCCTGTTTAGGTTTACTTTACACTACCCAATTACAAGGGGAAATTAAGTCAACCAAATATTAGGTAACACACAGATGCTTGGTAACCTTTAATACTGCTAGGTTGTGGTCATGGCATGTGTGGTAAGAAATTATCTTGAGGAAATGTGCTGTCAAAAGGAGCAATACTCTCCGAATATGAAGTAAATTTCCCAAGTTAGTAACATTAAGTAACAGTACATACATAGATAATGTACAGAACACTTTGGACCTTTCCTACCGGTCGTACAGTGCAGAACAGTACTACGTAATGTGCTACATCGTCTGTCTGGGACATTTAGTATAGTTAGGCCTAAAGCAGGCACTGTGATTGTCATCTAATTAGCAGGTAGTGGACACCTTAATCACATAGTAATTACATATGAGTAAGATTGTTAATATGTTGTCATGTTGACATATTACTTGGCAGATGTAGGTTGAGGGTAAGTCATGTCAAGTGAGGTCACTGCCATTTTCCACTGTGTGTTGAATCTTGGAACAACTGGAGAATCTCAAACATTTCCTATCATTATAAACTTCAAGTGATGGTAAATTGGTGTGTGTGAGGCAGGTAAGACTGATGAGCTGGTCCACCAGTGCAGAATGCTGACGCTGACCTCAGGAGCCCCCCCTCTTCTGAGCTAGTCAGGTTTTTGCACAGTTTCAAATGGTGCCCAGGAGCTTTCTGTTTAGTCCTGTTCCAGATCAATCTTATGTAGGTCAAAACCCACCACTGGACCCACTGCTGTCTGCTAAATTACTTTGTTTGAATAAAATTGTTGAAAGTGTAAGTATAAGGTGATCAAATTGTCAGAATCCAAACTTAACCATAAATATCATATATTATCAGCATCTAAGCGTGATTGTTATACTGTCCTGATAGTTCACTGGAAATTCACATTTTTGCTCCTCATGGTATCATACCTGCCCTTCTTGATGTTGTAATAATAGTAGACCTTTGCTATCAATTTTTCAAAAATTGGTCAAAGGTCAAGGTCACACTGCAAAGTCAACGTTTCAGCCCAATGCTAATTTCTAGCATTATGATGTTGATCAGTTAATCTTTTGACTGTCTCATTCTATGTGGTTACATTATTTCATGTGTTCTGTTCCTTGATACTTTTTTAAATATCTTGGCAAGATTTTCACACACCTTTAATTTGCATTTTTGTACCCTGTATGCTGTATAACTCAGACATAGTGTAATGTATTTTTGGTGTGCTGTGTTGTGGTGTGATAGAATGACACAAGTCACATGTAAGGGTGAAGTATGACATTTCATTCCTGCACATGGACTGAGCCTTGTAGAAGGCTGAGAGGGTGTGGAGGGAGGTCTGTTGTATCTTTGCACTTATTATTTTGGACAGAATGTGAAAATGCAGAGTTGCTACTTTGACAGGATGTAAATTTTAGCCAGAGTGGAGGACACAGTTGGAAGGGAAGAAAACGTATCGATTGAGTCCTACTCTATGTAGCCAGCCAACAAACCAGGCTGTGTTTTAACCCAAAGTCAGGGTTGCAGGACAGACTATTGAGACACCCTGGATAGATAGAGAGGTGTAAAGATATTTTTGCTATAGCCAGCTAGCTTGCCAATGCTGACAAAATGTATAAAAGCTAAACACTAGTATAAATAATTTGTATTTGAAGGTTATTTCTGTTTTTCTATTAAAAAGCTGTCCATTAATTGCTACATTAACCATCTGATTAGTCAATTAATCATCTCAATATTGGCTACATTAGTTGATTGTCAATATTATCGTAAGTTGCATTTCTGTGTGCTACCTGGCTCAATTACCAAGCGCCTATATACAGTGATGTTCTTAGTTTCAGATACACATCCAGGTGAGAATGTGTATCGTCATCACCGGCTTCTGTCTGTCCATCTGTTAATAGACTCACAACTAGCAAAGGTTGTGGCTCAGTTGTAGCATCTGTCTGAGTGCATTTCTAGCATTTATACTGTAGCATTGGGAAGTGAAAGGGAAAATGGAAATAAAGTGTATCATTCACATGAGGGTTAAGGTAAACGGCAGCTATAACCACACTGCTCAAAGGATTTGTCACTAGTAATTGTCAAGTTCCCATTAGTCCCTCTGTTATGTATTGGTGTTTTCATTTACTATGGAAGAAATTGTGGAAACACCATACTATTCTCTATTTGGAAGTTTTAATGTAAACATTGTGTAATATCTCTGGTAGGAGAAACACTGGCTCCTTCAATTTTAACTTTTTTGTACTTTATGTTGTCATGCAAACCAGTTGGAGAGTGATGTTGCAATATGAAAAACTATGCATAAAAAAAGTTTACTTTGGCTTGGATTAGATTTGCATTTTTTTTTCTATAGTGCTTTTATCCAAAGCGCTTTACAATGTTTGCCTCACATTCACCCATTCATACACACATTCATACACCAACAGCTGAGATAACCATACAAGGCCCACTTGCTTGTCGGGAGCAATTTGGGGTTAGGGTCTTGCTCAGGAAGAAATCAATTCACATTATATGATGAAGACTACTTGAATCAACTCAATAAAAGGGGTTAATATGCTACACCGGAGTTGGATTTTTGTTGCAGCTGCAAGGACAGGAGGATTGAAAGTGCAATTCCACTGACACCATCGTCTTATTGTGGATGCCATTATGGCAACAAATACAGTATAAATACTTAATATTTCTTAGCATTCCATAAAATAAGATGGTACAGTCAGCAGTGTATCCAAGCATGCATGACCTGATATTCTTCCTAACTGAAAAAGGACATTGTATCATAATTGCATACTGTATACATTTTTATCAGTAATGTTACAAAATACTACTGTTTCCCACAAGAAGACAATGTGAACATAATAGTTGGTCTGGCAAAAAACATTGCCATAGTTATTTATCACTGAAATTTTTGTTTTGATGTGAAAACGGTTTATTTTTTCCAATTGGGACTAGAATGTAGTTTGTAAGCAGAGTCATGATGTCAGCGGTCACTCCCAGCTTTCCCTCCAGCACAGGAAACAGGAAGCTGAGAGGAAGTGTGTTATGTGGAGATAGTGGTTTTCCTGTGTAGGTGTTGTTCTCATAGCGGAGTGTGATCAGATTTTCATTTTTACCAGCCATTTCCAGATTTCCAGTTTTTCAGAGTAACCGTTACCACCAGCTGCACCAATGTTATTGTTAATTTTACGCACTAAAAGGAAGGGAAATAAGGCACTGCAATTATGTTAATTTATGGTCTTTACATGACATTTGAAAATACTGCATATAAGTGCGTATCATTGCTACTGCATCCAACTTTTAAAAATACACTTTCTTTGTAGAATGTGCTGAAATCCTAATAACATGTTGACAGAAATCCATAATTTAAATGTGTCTCAGTAGTGCCTCTTACATCCACCATTTACCACAAGAGGAAGCACCACCTCAGTTGTCACAGGTGTTTGAAGTTGTGAATCAGCCTTTACTGGCACTGATTTGTTGAGGTCAGTTTGGTGTATTAAGGCCTTATAACTCTTCATGACCCCATAACGATAAAAAACAAAGTTAAATGGAGATATCCGTGGAAATTGTTTTGGAGTGAGTCAGATTTAATTCTTGGCTGTTTAGACTCTCTGTCAAATTCCCGAGATTCTGTAGATAGTGAGACTGTCACTTTTTCAAGACAAGCAATACATTTTAATATTCATTTGAATTCCAATGTTTACCCCCACCACACTCCTCCTGTTGTTAATGGTAAACAATTAATGAAAACAACTATTTTTTTAACATCACATTCTACTAGCAGTTGATCAATGCAACGATTAATGAGCCCTTGCCTCATCTCAGTGGCTGTATTTAGCATGTGCTAGATAACGCTAAAGGCAAGGACATTAAGTCATCTTTGGAAAATATCTTTCAACGACCTTCAATACAAGGGTTTTATCATGACAAAAATATTCAGATAAAATAGATAAGGCCTATCCTCGCTCTCACAATGAAAAATGTTTAGAATTTTTTTTATTGTCAACATTATTGAAAATGTTGACATGACATGTATACATTGCAGCCTTAGCATGTGGTAGCAGCACAATGCAGGCCTGCATAACAGATCTGCTGACCTCAGCCACAACCACAATACCGTGAGGTCACACATATGAGCTGACCACCCTCTGCATTCATTTTCTGTTTGCATTGTCTCATCAGCTTGTATAGTATGTGCTGATCAGCCTCCTCCCTCCTCTATCCCTGTGTTTCTTTCTCATCACATCATGTGGTTGTGTTGCTATGGTAACTCTATAACTGTGATGAGCACTGACTACAGCTCAGCAAATTGTCGTTCTTTTTCTATTGTCACACACTGTATATACACATATATACTGTATGTAATATAAAATGACACACACTCTTCTCCACACTGGTAGACGTGAGTCTTATAAAGGAAGTGTTTGTGTTGTAATTAGTTTGTGTTTACAGGTCAAAGCGCTCATCATCATTCCTCCAGATTGAGTCTAATAGTAGTATGACATTAGATTAATTCAGTTAATTTTACAGCTCTCTGCAATCATTTTTGATTGGTCAGTCATTGCATTCAAGCCATACATGAGTTTATTTTAAATAATAATCAACTCCCATCCTTGAACTTTTGCTGCTGACTCTGCTGTTTGCTGTAGTTGTCTACTGAGGTTGTGTTTTCTGCAGGTTCAACCTTTTTCATTTGGTTTAAATGCAAAATAAAGCCCGATACCAAGTTGCTATATCTAGCAGAACATCTTACCAAAGTTAATTTGCTAAGATAGCAGAATTTCTCAGGTTGTTTCAGTAAATTAAATCAGAATTTAGAGTACCGTGCAAAAGTTTTAGGCACTTGTCACAAAATGCTGCAAACTGAGGATTCTTGACATTGATATTTCTATTGATCAGTTAACTTCATAATTTTGTGCAGGCCAATTGCAATTAACAGGAAAAACCTAAATCAAATCCATTTCTGGTGTGACCACCCTTGGCTTTAATATGGCACCAATTTTCCGAGGTCAACTTGTGCAGTTTTTAATTTACGCAACAGGTGGATTGTTCCAAGCATCTTGGAGAACTTGCAATGGCTCTTTGGATTTTGGCTTTTACTCTGACTGCCATCTACACATTATCTGAATCTTAGTACCAGTGAGCTAAGAGGAAACTCATTTTAACCCATTCTGCCATATTTGAGTGTTTCTTTAGGCGAAGATACAATGCATTAGCTGGAAAGGAAAATATTACCAGAGCGAATGTTGGGGTTTGTAAGTGACTAACGCGTGTGCAGCCACAGAGCTAAGTGGTGTGTGTGACAGCACACTTCTTGTTCATGACCACTTAGACATTAGAAATATAATACATGTGAGGTATCTTTTATTTAGCAGGGTGAGCCCACAAAATGGTAAGGATGACTGTTTTGTAAGTTAACTGTCAGCAGCAATATGAAAATGATTTAATGAGGCGTTGGGGTGGTATGTGTGTGTATGTGCCACAGGGTAGCTTTGCAAATCTGTCAATTTAGCCTGCAAAAGACCACGCAATTCAGCTACATTAAGAAACTCACTGTCACTCACAGCCAGACATTGCTGGGTGCTCATTTCATTGCCAGCACCTGAAGGAATGCCTCAAACTCATCCACAGTAATCCTCCTGGTTGTGGAATCCATTTTCTTGTTTTATTTGTCCATTTTACTAATTTTGTTTAGAAAACAACAAAAATTAGCATCAGACTTCATGTTAATGGGATGATTAACTTTTTTTGTATTATCTATCTTTTTAGTCAGTCTTGACTGATGAAACCTCAACGCTGAGCTATAACCAGCTCCTGTGCTATAGGAATCCGTGATATAAACTGCAACAAGCTGACAGAGTATGAGTCAGAGTTAAGTTTGTGTACATAGAGGCTAGATAAGCACAATGGTGACCAGTGCATTGTTGGTATGAATCATAGGACAGACAGGGAAAATGTAGTTTGTGTTCAGGACCCATTGATACAAACACATACGTGATGTGGATGGTAATCTTCATGGTTCAATGAATGTTTTTTAGCTTTTTGTACTTCTGTTACGTTTGTTATTGTGTTGGTAATCCTTGAAGTAAGGCTGTGTAAATCGCTTAAGTAACCTTGACTACTGACATATTTTTGCTGCTTAATATCCTAAGGCAGAATTCATCTTGGCAATGTTTTACTGTTCTTCCTGTACTTGCGGGGAGATGATGTTGTTCCAGACCATTGCCTTGTTTGTTTCAGTGGTGAATTTAGTCTGAATTTCAATTCCATGTTGAATGATGACCTTGCAGACATGACAGTGCTGTGGAGGTAGATTTGCTCACCAGCTTGCAATGCTTTGTTGTATTTCAACCCAATCTCCAGGCCCAAGATAACTCAAGCTGTCTATTGATTTGTCTCTGCCTCTACATATGTCCACCCACCTATGAACTACCTATTGCAGAATGCATCTGCCGAGCACTTGACCATCAGCCAAACCACATGAATCTGTAAATGTGTTCAGTGTCACATTTCATGTTCCGTGCGTGTGTGTATGTGTGAGTGTGCCTGTGTGTCAGAGTAATCACTCCACTGTGGTTCATTACAAAGCAGGCCAAAGATCATGACCACAGCTCTTACGGCCTGTCCAACGGAGTTATGACCCATCTATTTCTTTCTCTCCATAGACAGACTGACAAACATTTGATGAGCAACCTTGCATCTAATTTCCATCTGTCAATTACTATTCACTTAATTAATTTTCATGACAAATGTATCTCTTATAGGTTGTGTATGTCTTAAACAATACATGGACTGTGATTTCCCCAGTTGTAAATCATCATTTCCACTTAGCAGATGGGGGCAGATGTGTATTTAATTCTGCCTATTTGGCAACATTGAGGAAGTATTACTGTTGTATTATTTTATTTGTGCTTTCCAAATTCTTCAATCGTGGATGTTTATTGCCACTTTTTATCTCAATTTGGTTGTACAACTTGTAGTCCAGATTCATAATGTGATGGTGTTTTATGTCAAGTGGACTGACATCATCCATGTTAATGTGCACATGAGAAACTCAGTTTAGACAAGGGAACTAGATAAATACATGATTTCAGTGACTGAAACAGTTGATAGTTTCCATGTACACATTTGGTCACCAAAATCTGATATACTGTATGGGAAACCTTTAAAAAACCATCCCCAAACAGCCTGATTGCTTTCAAAATTGCAAATATAACCTTTTCTGAGCCCTGACACAGAAAGGGCTTGTAAAGAAGACGATCTAGGTGTCATGTCAACAAGGCATTGATGCAGAAATATGCAAGCTCCTCCCTCCAATTGGAAATGGTTCTGGAAACTCAGAATCGCAGAATTTACATTATATTTGCTCCCTGGAATCTGAGAAGCACCTGTTGTTCATAATCTTTTACTCTATCTCACACTCGCTCTTGCATTCTCCCTCTCTCACTCATTCCTTCTATGTTATTTGGCCTCACTATCTATCTTTTTCTCCTTTTCCTCTTGTTCTAAAACAAGCAGTGTATTGTGTGTGCTCAGCAGAGCAGTCCGCACTGTGTGTGTGTGTGTGTGTGTGTGTGTGTGTTTTTATCTGTCTGTCCCAGCCAGCCTGTCAGACCCTGTTAATCCCCTCAGAGGCTTGACTCACCTCCTCCCTTCCCTGCCCCCTGTTTCTCTTTCAGCCTCCACTGGTTCGTTGTTCCCTCTCAGCCACTTGATATGCTACCTTACCTGTCAGTCAGCTCGCTTGCTTCTCTGTGGTCCAATCACGTGGGATGTTACCCCCACTTGCCCTTAAAAGATCAGACAGCAATCAAGGAGTGTTTAGCATTGCATGCTACCAACTCCCATGGTTCTTTGGTGCGGATCAATGTATAGGAGGAGGGAGAAACTGTGTCATTGCTGGTAACAGAAAATAAAATCCACTGTTTATTAAATATCGGTGTTTTTCTTTAGATCAAAGGCAGCTGAAAAATTCTAAAATGTTAGATGTGGGTGTCTCGTACGGAAAATCGTATAACTCAGAACTCAACAGAACAAACAGCAGTTGATCTTGCATTTCTTGGGCTGCTTTGTCATTTTGTCTGTATAGCCTGATAGCAGAAATAACCGCTTGAATACACACTGTACTTAGATTCACTATACAGTGAAGTGAGTGTTTTTAAAAGGCTGAACATTTGGACATTTGGATACTTACATAACAGCTTTTAGGTCACGTCGACCTTTGTTTGTATGTTTTTACTGTTTCTCAGTCAAGTAGTCTGAGCTGGTGATGTGAACATTCAGAATCTTTTGTCCCATTTGACTGAGGTCATGAATGTGAAAAATTCCACTTTCACCATGGTCTGCACATGTTTGAGACACTCCTTTTAAGTTCTTTGTGTTTTTGCAATCTCATCTTGACACATCCAATACCTTTGTTTGTCTTCTTGGTTAATATAGCTGAAATGCTGCCACACAATAGCCATACTGGCATGTTTAGGGACCACGCTTTCACCTTTCCTGCTGGCATTTTCTGTCTTTAGTGGCATGGTGGTATTAGCACGAGAAGAGTCTGCTAGGTGAATAAATACATGCAGAGGTGATGTTTCCTTATATGCCTGAATAAATCCATTTTCAGTTACATATCATAGGTCTGTTACCCGGAGTTAGCTTACCTCAATTTATGGGGATTTTAGTTAAATTATGGTGTTTAAATGATGTTTGGAAAAAAATATTGCCTTAATCCGAAAATAATCAAAGGTTTACTGTCCGTGTAAATATACTGAGTGTTTCAGCAACCAAGAATGTCCAAAATAAATTGCAGGGTTTTGATGTCAGGCACTCAGGATCCAAGCCTTTTTCCATAGCTGCCATCTTGCAGGGATGTGCAAGATCACGTAAGTCACATAAGTCACGTAATAAATCTGCTGTATTATACAGACTTTTATGCAGTGCAGCTACAAGACACATGAAGTATGAGAAATGACTGGATTAGCTCTTATAGAAAGAAAGGTTGCCTCTTCATCTGCCTAAAGGGATTTAGAGAAATGTACAAAACTGAATGATGAAATGAAGATATATGTCGAAAAGTAAATCACAATATGATGTCGTAAAAAATGTTTGGATTGAAATGCTGAATGGTAGTGTAAATGGACTTGAATGGGTAATTCTTCACAAGATAAAGGCCACAAAAAGTATGATAATTTGGGAATCCCTGTAGATGATAGTATGTTCGGACATTAGTGATCACATTTTAAGTGTTACCACTGAGGCAGTGGTACACATAGTTGTAGAGTTCCTCTGTTTGGCCATTGATACAGCAACACAAATGACTTACCGTAATCAAATACTTTGTTATTCAGTCACATTTTTCAAGAGTCTTAAAACTTGCATGGCTGAGGAATATCAGCATTTAATATAATTGCTGAAAAATAGTCTCAGTGCGTGTTTTTAATTATTTACTGGTGTGATTAAACTAAATCTCCCTCGCTCTCCTTCCCTCTCCCTCGAACATTCTCACTCACACAAACACACATACTATCACATAGTGACAGAATGATTAAAGAAAAGAGAGGAACCACAGTTTGGCAGTGTGTCAAAATCTTTTGTGGTTTTGACACAGCCTGTGAATATTGTCATGAGAGCAAATATGGAAATATGGACTCAACTGGACTGGACTAGTCTACCCCAGTCATTACATTTGCACACACTATACTTTAGTGTATTCTGAGATTAAAGGCAAAATGCAGTTAAGACGTACACATGAATGGAATTAAAAGGATTCCATTGTTCACAGAGGTGCATACAAATTACAGTTAAGGAAACACATTGATTTATTGATTTATTTTTGACATAAACAGTTTGTAATAACATAGAATTTAGCAGCCTTTGAATTTAATAATTCTGGATTTTCCAATGTAAATGACCACCTTAATATGCAAAGTCTCATTGAAAACCATTGCATGGTATTTAATTCAAGTAACAGACTGGAGAGTCTCAGGCTTAGTCCGCATATACACGGGTATTTTGTGCAGATTTTTCTTCTACACACAAATGGCAGTTTAGCTCACTGAAAATTGCCAGGTTAATATATTTAGAAATTCTCTTCTTAGTGTTGACTGGATAAACAGAGTCTTTGGCTTGAGACATCAAAGTGTGCAATGGTGGATGTGGCCAAATTAGTGCTGGTTCTAACCTTGCTAACAGGACTTTTTACACATAGCACATTGTTTCACATAAATTTACAGTTAATATTTTACTTAATTAAGGAACAGAGGTTTCAGAACACTTTATGGAGGTCTATATCAAACACTTCCACAACATAGACTCAACATCACCGGTTTTGGATGAGACCCAGTTGGACCTGAAGTTGTTGGGACGACTTTGACAACAAAAAGGTTGTTGCAGTAAAATGGCTCTTAACAGAGCTTTTTTGGAGCGTCTTTTTGTGTTTTCATGTGGTGATTTATTTAAAGATCAGTAATACCAAAGGAGGAAAACATCCGTTTTACACAATGCTGGTGTACGTGTGGACTAGGCCTCAATCATCATCACTCCTGAGTTGAGCTAATGTGACCAACTCAGCTGCAGCTCCGCTAAGTTAAGCAAAGCTACGACCAACTGCAGCAGTTACAATGTACTTATGATAAAATTAATAATATAAAAATATACATTTTCAAAGCAACATTTGTTATCTGGTTCCTTGTTAATGCAAAATATGACATCTCTGCAACTATCTCACTTTCACCGGAGCTGATTTGCTAAAGTAAAAACACTTTGCCTGTATTAGTTTTACTGTCAAAAACGGCTAATCTCTCTACACAGTTTTATATATCTGTAAATAAATATTGTAATATCATATCGGGAGTTCTCTTGTGGTTCCCACCCCTAATGTGAATGTACTGTCTCTCATTCCCTCATTGGAACTCCACACCCAGATCAGGTCCACCCATTGGTGGGTTTGAACAGGAATACAATAATACTGTGTGGATGACCTCTGAGTGCAGGGACTTCCCTGCACGCTGCTCCACCTACTCTTATTTGTTGAATTTTGTCCACCCAGTTTCATCAGATTAGCCTGCACACAGACACACAGACACACAGATACAAAGACACACAGACACAAACACACACACACACACACACACACACACACGGCTGTGTGGTAGCACAGTTGTGAGGAATGATTGGTGCTGACATCAAGCCAACACTGTGTATGGACACACACACACACACACACACACACACACAAATAATTTAGGATGTAGGTGTCCCACAGAAAAGAAAACCACTTTTGACTAAGCCCCATTTATTTCTTTGAGTTGCAATACAACACATCTACAATGTACAAAGCCAAAAAGGAGATGAAACAGTTATCCAAATAAACTGTTGCCCATGCCAAATGAAGCTTATAATTGTTTACCAGTAATTTCATTCTCTAGAGGCACAAGTAGAAATGTAGTTCTCGAAATAAAGTACGAAAAACACAACACACCCATGCTATCGTGGACCCTTTGCAATAATTGCAAGTGCAAAAATGTGATGATGTTGATGTATAGTTGTAAGGGACACAGAGGCAAGATTTTTCTTCAAGCTGATTGCCTGTTTAGCATGAATGTGGCTTATGTACAATACGTTTTTGTTTATTTGGAAGGAGAAAGGCTGCAGTCACAGTTTGTGTTCCTGGTCAGCTGTTTGTCTAAGAGGGCAGTCCTAGGTGCAAATGGACCACAACATCCACAGTCCAAAGCTTGTAAATGTTTGAACTACATAACCATATGCAGTACCCTTTCAAATCCCTGTTATTAAGCCAATTGCCCGAGTATTTGTTTCAGGAATGTCCTGGTGAACTAAATCCTGCACATATGGATATTCATTCTTGTTAAAGTAGTCACTCAAAGCAAAACTTTTCCTACTTTGCACTTGCTCTTCGGTCAAAACCAGATGATGTCATCTGCAAATTTGCATACTTGTGGCATTAGTTCCGTCAGTTTTTTAGGACATCTGTAGTTTTCATCAGGACATTTTATGAATTGCCCGTCCCAATGAAATATGAGGAGACAAAAAAAAAACATCAAAGCTAAATTCAGCCTTTAATAGCCTTACTAAAAGACTAAGTATTTACCAGTGTAAATATTTTAAGTTTCAAGACAGAAGATATTTTTACACAAGGCATTTCATTTAATTCACAATTTCAGAACTAGTGGTATTTTTTTGTCTTTAAATCAGGTGTAGGAGCTGATATTCAGTTGCATGTGGTTGAAAGTTTGAATAATTGAGTTATTTTGCACTGAACAAGACCATACGATCAAGTTGACCTGGTATGTTTATTCCACTCTTGATGGTTGTGATGTAGTAGAGTAGATTTCTGTCCTCCACTGGACATGGACTACCTGCTATGGCAATATGACACCCAGCTGAGGCGTTGTCCATAGCAGCATTCAGGAGCTTGGTGGTTTCAGGTTCCATTGGCAGCTACCATTCTCCAAAGAGTTAAGTGTTTGTCTACCACCGAGGAAGTGAACTGCAACACCCATGGGTGGCACAGCAGCTGTGGATGACATTAGTGAGTTTAATGAAGGCTGATTTAATTTTCTGACTATACTCCTACACTGCCAATGACTGGTAGAAACAGGCGTAGCTTATTCTTTTCTTTTTCAAGCAGGATGTTAGACTACAAGCAGCAATAAGTTCAGTCCCATCTGATGATGAACTTGTTTGCATGTTTGTTATTGTTTGTATAGTAAACACATCGTTTCTCTTTGTTTTGAAGTTGTTTTGTTGTGTGGGGTCATTGCAAATATTCCTTTGATGGTTGGTTACCTGTGTGGTGATGGATCTTGCAGAGCAGTTGCTGTCCTGAAGCCATAAAGCTCACTGTGCTTCTGGTCTGTCCTGAATCCTGTTTCAGATTTCTTTGCCACCCACTTTCTTGTGTCACATGACCTTTTCGACCTCCTTTCTCCTCTGGCTTTTTGTTTCAAGCCATGCTGCTGCACAGTAGATGCACATGTTTTGTAGCCGCTCTGACACATACACACACGTCTTAACACACATTCTCAAAAACAAAATTAAAAAATTATTCTTTGCTTGTCATTTTAAGTTAACACACAACTAAGCCACTATATATGAGTGATATTAACACTCATTTTAGAATGTTTGTGACGACTGAAATACAAAGAACTGTTCCTCTGGGGTGCAGATATGTCTTATGAAATCTACTATTGATTTATCAGTGTATATCTCAGGAAAGACCTGTGAGCTCTATCATTTAACAAGTTTGCTCATAAATGTCAATTAAGAACACACACTACAAACAGGAACAGTGTGTCATGCATCACATTTCTATAGGGTAAGCAAAGTCTTTCGTTATAAGTGGGTAAAGTAAACCCCGGTCAGGTGGGTTGATTGTGTGACTTGGTCACTTTTGATTGGACAGTTGGCCAATCACATAGTATTTCATTACTTCCACTGTGGTTTGTGCCAAAGTAAAGAGACTGACAGAGAGAGACAAAAAATGGGAAAATCAGCATAAATCAACCCCCAGTGTGTCGATGTTTGCGTGCATATGTTTACACATGCATGCCTGGATGCATGCACACATTGCAATTTAGTCTTTTCTATTGACTACACGTTTGTCTCTTTGAAAAAGCCCGGTAAGTTGACACTGTGTGTGTCCATGTGTGTATAATAGCCCAGAACAAAAGCAGCCAAACATCTACTTTTATATATCTTCTGTACACACGCACAAATTTCAGTCCATTCTCACTGTCATGCACATGTTTGGTTGCTGGTTTCAAGTGGGGACAGGTCTGCATGATACAATTATATGACTGGGTGGAATAGACAACAATTCATGTAACCAGCTGATAAAATTTGCTTGGGTCATGCAGACACTAATGTGTCCTCACTGCTATTATACGCAGATGTAGAAAGTTTAAACTGGCCTTTCAAGCATACTTCATGTTTTAACATTAATCTGAGTACAGAGCAAAATGTGCACATGATGTGCCATGCACTTTTCTGTATGTGTGTTTTAGTTTCTAGCTGAGGCAGTAGTGTTCACCATACAACAATGGCTTCTCTGTTATCGTTGACCAGGGCCTCCACCTATGAAAACAGAATTTTTTGTGTGTGTGTGTCCTGTCGAAGCTCCAAAATGGAATGAACAGATTCCTGTCATTAGTTAATTGTTGGCATAAGTACCCAAAAATTTGTCTGCGATTGAACAACAGTTACAATGATGTGTGTTATAAATGTGTTAATGATGATTACTCTATTGATTAACTGGCTGGTTGACAGAAAGCTAATTGATTAGAAATTTCATTTATCTGTTGCAGTTAGCAATGCTACGTTGTTATGTTAAGCTGTTGATGGTGAGCTTTTAAAAAGAATTTGTAGAGACAACTGTCAGATGAAACATTGATGCTAAGAGTTACTAATTTAGATTGTGATATGGTGGATATTCAACTCAGATTTGCAATTTGAAATCATGTGAACTTTTATGGCTTCAAAGTGTCACATTGGGGAAAATTGCTATTTTTCATTCTTAAATCAGATTCAAACAGTGCCACATGCTACAGGCAGACATTTTTCACAGAAAACTCAATTTTTGTATTCCTATCAGGGTGTCAGGAGGAACTCGTGAGGAATGAGCCAATCAGCCAAAAAAAAAAGAAAAGGTGTTTTTGAAATGCATAAATGCATATTGTATAAACACACACAGATCTGTTTGACACAACTAGATAGTGGAAAATATAAACAATGTTGTTAGTCAAGTTGACAGCCCTATCAGCCATACATCCTATCACACATTACTTATGAGATTTATGTGTGTGTGTGGAAATTGCCCACCACAAGGCCGATGAGCTGATGAGTTTTTTTTTT
>OMNV01008374.1:50619-67916 GCA_900303265.1 Brotula barbata
CCCCCCCCCCCCCCCCACACACACACATACACAGACACAGACAAACACAGCCATACACTGGACATGGCCATGCTCCCAGCCTTGATCTGTAGATTTGTTATTGGATACAATGAAGTGTTCTTATTTGTGGCCACACCTCACTGCAGAGCCCAGACAATTTATACTGGACTGCCCTACAATACTTTACTGTGTCAGAATGACAGGGGGCTGGGTGGATGGGAGTGGGGGCTGAACTACTCGATACTAAAGCAGAAACTCACCTGAAACAAAGAGTCTTTTCTTCTCAGATGCAGAGGAAACATCTTCATTTATTCTATTCACTTGTTTACTGTTGGCCAAATGCCAATCATTTCAGAGTTGTATAGTGACTATATTGGAATACAGCTACAATTTGTTTAAGGGACAGCTTTAGGTCTTAACAATGGATACTGCAGTGATGTGATGGCTGATACATTAAGCACAGTGGCACATTAATCATTGTGCTTGACAACTACAATCATTCCTGAACAATTTTCAACATACAGCAGTTTGTGTTTATGCAAGGTTTAAAGTCGCATTTCAAATTTAATTAAGAAGAATAAAAACCAATCTAGGTAGGTTGTAGCATTCGAAGATAATTGGTATTCACTTGAATGGACCACTATGAATCGATTGACATAATGCTTTGAAATTCGCAAAGGCTGCTTTCACACATGGGGCTTTTAGTCCCTTTGACTTGCACCCTGGTATGGTTATTCCTATTGGTGCTTCTTTCTGGACACATGAGAAAGCTGTAATCACACTTGGGTGCAGACCTAAACAATAGTTTTCAGACCACCTAGAAGAGTCTATGTCTGCGTACAAGTAAGCCCTGGTACAGTTCACCCTTTTTACTGGTCCCAAGTTATAATCAGGGTCAATCAAACATACTATGGAATATGCATACTGTAAACTGGAAATTAAGTGGTATATCTGTCCTGTTGGTGCAGTTGTATTGAAGACAATAACATAATCATCGTCATTAATCTGAAAAACAGAACACTGAGTGACAAAAAAGACAGCCATTGCTACATCATGATTGTCTTTGTATAATATCATGAAAGAAACAGCAATATGTGCAATGCAGTGAGAGAATTTTGCGGAAATACACATACAGGGCGTTGTATACAAAAATGAAAATGAAAGGGACTCAAATAAAGTAACATTTTCATGGTGTTACTGTCATTATTTTTTCAACACTTCTTTTTTGGAAGTTTCGTTTTTATTGTAGTGTGCATAACTTTCTATCTTTGCGCTCCAGATTATGAATTAAATGAAAAATTGGGGCATTTTAGTCTGTGATATATTGACAAATCACCCTAAATGATATTGTGGACACCATTCTTGTCTGGTGAATGCTGCTGCTGTCTTGTTTTTTTCCTTGTCCTGCCCACATTTCATTCTTTTGGCCAGCTTGTTGTCTTTGATTTGCCTCTGCTGGGATGTGGTCAGATGCTTTATCTTCCATTTCTGAGTAAGAAAAAAAACCTCTGTCCAGCAAACAGAATGCAGGCAGAAGGAGGAATCCCCCATGTTACTGCAGGTGGGGCTGCAACAATACTGACTCTGGAACAAAGTTCATTTTATGAGGCTCACATTCCCCTTTTCTTACTCTCTCTCTCACATACTTTTTTCAGTCTCTTTCTTTCTCTCTGTTTCTCTCTGGAGGAGACCAGAATGATGCATAGCAGATGGAATCTATTCTCATGTTCAAATGGCCACCACCCAAATCCTCCCAGTTTAAAAAAGGCCAGGACTTCATATGTCAAACCAAAGATTTTCCAATTTTTCTGAACTTTAAGGCTAAATTTACTGAAACGTGTAGCTGTTCTCAGTCTCAGTACAAAAATGTTACACATGGGGGAACACACATTTACTTGCATACAAATGGACCTCTGGTTAGTTTCGCCAACACCTGATAACCTCCATACCCCATATCTCACTTAGCAACACTGACACATAGAGGCATTGTGTGTGTGTGTGTGTGTGTGTGTGTGTGTGTGTGTGTGTGTGTGTGTGTGTTGTTGTTGCTTGAAAAGGCATGCTGCTTTTAACTTGTGAGAGGGATGAAAGAAAAATGTAACAAAAAAAAACAACAAGGCAGACATGATGGAGAAAAGCTTTTAGAGTAGAGATGTCAGATACTAAGAGCTTTGCTATCGTGTATTATCAGTTACATTGTACATTTACATGTGCACTATTCTCAGTTTTCTCTGTTATCCATTGTATGCAGTGCATACATGGATGGTATTGTTAAGATTTCATAGTCTTGAAAATATACATGAATGATTTGTGATACGAGGAATACTTGTCAATGTAATTCAAATCTTAATATGCTTGAATGGTACACCCTGCCTTTCTCCAGCCTCAAGGCGACCCTAACATGGATAAGCGGTAAAGATTATGGATGGCTGGATGGATGGATAGATGGACACCTTTTATGGTCATTGATATTTGCTGTAATGAGTTCTTTAGTATAAGAACTAGTAATGATTTAGTTCAGTTTTTATTTTAGAAATGTTACAACAGGGTTGGCCAATACTGTTTGAGCTGGACCAAGAAAGAATGATATGCGATAATCACACATGTAGTTCATTTGTGCCATAGACATATCAGCCTGCTCTATTGATGTAATGCTGTCACTTGCTGGACATGTTGAAAACTGCAGTGAACTAGTTATAGTAGAATATATGCTGCAAATATTTGCTTAGAAATACAAGCAAATACTCAGTTGCAGTTATGGTCAATCCAATATATATTTACAAATTTGTGTAATAATATTTCTGCTGCTCTTTAATGTTATTTTTTTGACCTTGACATGCATACATGTAGTATACTTGTACGCAAAATACATGTAGAGCATTATGATTTGAGGAATACAAGTGGACCAGCCCTCCCTTCATTCTGCCTTCCTGGATCGGGTGTAATAGTGACACAAATCTCAGCTACGTTTCAGAAGCAGGAAAAACACAGCAGGTTTAAAGTCCAATCACTGCCTTCACCCTCTCTAACGCACACATGCGCGCTCTCACTGCTGAGAGAGAGGCACCAGTTGGGCCCTGGCTTTTACAGTTAGAGTGGAGTTAACTCACTTTCTCTTATGAAGACAGATGTGACATTTGACCTCTTAACTTTGATCCAGAGGATTTAGTCAGAAAACATAATGGGTGGATTTGAAAGTCCATGTTATCTCGTGCAGCATGCCTTCCTCCTCTGCACTGTAGTCCCTAAAACCCGAAATAAGGTATTATGTGTAATATAATTTATAACTGACTGTGTTGGTTATTGCATTGCAGTTTTAATTTCATCATTAACTTGTGAATGTATGAATGAATGAATGAATGACTGATACTACAACACTGAAACGTTTCATGCAAATATGAAATGGCCTGGAACTCTACAGGGAGGCAGGTACTAATGGACCATAACAAACATCAAAAAAGCCACATACAACCAAAAGGTTGAAGCACTAATTGCATACCTACTATGTGTATCAAACAAGTGAGATAATCACAGTGATTTATTTTGTAACACACACAGAAACTGCAGTTGTCAGCTCTGCAATTTTTAGATTTTTGGAAATAACAAAAGTTACTCCCGATGGGGCTTAGGGGGTTGAGTGATCACTTAGTGATGAGAAGGTTGCTGGTTTAATCTCCCGTTCCTCCATGTTGAAGGTCCCTGAACAAAGCAAGTGGGCCTTGCTTGGTTACCCCAGCTGTCAGTGTGTGAATGTGCGTATGATTGGGTGACTGAGGCAAACATTGTAACGCACTTTGAGTGATCTCCAAACTGGAGCACCTCTGTAGAAATGCAGTCCATTTATTCCTGGACCACATTATAATACATATACCATATACTACTATTGCAATCTCAATATTGTGCAGGCCTAATCTCCAGTACTTGTGCCAGCAGCTTTGACACACATGCACTCACATTCTCTCTCCTTCTCATGTTTTATCTAACTGATAACAGCTATTTACGTTGGCCTACTTCTGTGAGAGTGTGAATGTGTGTGTATGGGGGTGTATTCATGAGTGTGTGTGTGAGAGAATTCCTTCTCTGTGATCTCTCCTCCAGGCACAGTCAAGTAGAAGGATTACATGATACATAAAAGCACCTGCATTTAGTTCCATAATATAATAGACCTGAATGCCAGGGTTTATCTTTTAAAACATTTCCATCTTTTTTCAGTTTGTATAATATTAGTTGTTACTACAACTTCTATTCTAGCATTTGGTGTATTGACAGCCAAACCTTTCCCAAGTATTGTGCTTGCATTTGCACCCATTCCAGCTTGTGCTGGGTGATATGGCGCTTAAATAGTATTGTATTATTATATATATAGTATATATTATAGTATTATTTTAGGCTATATCACGATACACAGTATAGCTTGATATTCAGAAATCTCTAAAACACTTCATACATGCTCTATTTAACCATTTAATGCATAAAATTGCACCAGTCTGATGATTCTATTGGTCCCTGCAACATGTCAAGGGCAAATCATGTGTTCGTGTTTGGTTAACGCTGGATTGAACGCATTATCGTAACACCAGTGTGAATAGATTTTAACAATGTCGTTAATGTTCAGAATACAAGGATAATAAGTTGTGGACGGCTTGTAAAGTTTTAGTTTTCTTTGCATTTAAGTTATCAGGAAATGATCCTGCTTGTGGAACAAGATAATGACTGAAATATCTGGCCAAAATATCAGCATGCTCTTTCAAACTTGACAGCCTGCACTGGTGATTCACGGAACTGTTGTTGATAAGGGTTGCTTTGAGCTGAGCAAACACATGACAGGCAACCAAAGACGCCTGACTACAGCCAATGTCATATGCATGGTATATACATAGTTTGTTAGTTCCTGCACTGCCCGTACAGCGGTTTGGAACTGTAGAACAGGACTGTGGTTTGTAGATTTGAATGTGTAGGAGGGAAGCATGGCTCTACATGTGTGGGGGTGTGGGACTGCAGCAGATAACTGGACTTGTGCTGCACATAGTTGTCCTTGGTACTTCCCTGTGGCTGAAAGACTGTTGTAATTGTACTTGGCAATGTGTTAATTATCCACTGCTGGGTCTAAGCTGCGCTTTGTGTGAACTTAACTGGACTGGTGTGTCCACAGTAACAGTTACCAATGGTTACGCAAGCTTGACAACGACAACCCTCAATGACCCACATTCCAGCAGTAAATCACCACACACACGTAGACACATGCACACACACACATACACACCCTGTTCCAACCAAGCCTATCGAAACTATGCTGAGTGTTTCTACTCTGCTTGACTGTGTCTATCAGGAATGAGGTGGGGGTTTTAGAGGGGTGTTTGCTTTCATTTATTGCAAATCTATCTTAACATTACCTTAACAGTTTCTCTCCTTTTTTCTTTTCCCTTTCTGCTGTGTCTCTGTACATTTATGAATGAGTTTCTTTCGAAACGCATACGTACGAATAAGTTTTCTGCCCAGTTTTGCAAATAGGCAACACTCAAATGCAAACAAAACTGTAATGGTCAGGTTTTCCCACGCTCACTTAGAATTTGTCACCTCCTTTACCAACATTAGAAACAATAGGAGGAATCTATTCCACTTTGTATAAGGAATGGACACTGTAACATGAACATGATCCAGTATAGAACTATATACTTTTTGAACCTTATATTATTATATATTGTTTTATGTGTTCTGTTAATTTGTGTTAAGGCGTAAAGTATGTTTCTGTTATTTTGTTTACGTATGTTTACATATTTGTTCATGGTCATTAGCTATAAGGTGTTTCTATATATATATAAACAGTATATATACTGTTTATACATAGCTTGCCTTGAACCACAAGCTTGACAGGGAGGCTGACTTAGTTCAAGGTGCCTCTCTCTCTCTGTCCTGAGATAGAAGATAAAAGTGTATGCGTTTGTGAAGGTGAAATTGGGACACATACACAATCATTCATGGGTATTAATGAGTCATATCACGTAGTGCCTTCTTTAAGTGTGCAGTGCCAATGAAGTCAGTTGGAATGAAGAAGTTGATGCTGCGTGTTGGCAGGTCAGGCCAATGAATGATGAAACAACTTTCTCTTCCTCTTGTACCATGGTCACACACTTCACTAGCTGCCTGTCAGCTACTGCTGCTTCTTTTCTCCCATGACACAGAAAGCTGCAGGCCTCCTTACACACTGTCTTGCAATGATAATGACTAAATCTGGTTTTATAATATTGCACAAGGCTGTGGCCACTCAATCTTTCCATTGAGTGATTGTGTTATGTTTTATAAAATGTGACAGAAACTTACTTTCCATAGTAGTAGTTAAAACCATACATAAACATTAGATGTAAAGAAGTCTGCCATATACAAATGCACAGGTAAGCTAATGTGTACGTGTTTGAAGATACTCTGGATAAAGTCACCCAAAACAATTAACAACAAATTAATACAAACCACTCATATACTGACAATAGTCCAATCACAGATTGTATACTGACTATAAGTTAAACCATGAAGCACCAGTATGCAGTGTGTAATGATCACATTGTCTCATTCTCTCTATCAGGACTTGGAGTTCCATGGCGTAATGCGCTTCTACTTCCAGGACCGGGTTGCTGGTAACTTTGCTACCAAATGTATTAGAGTCTCCAGCACAGCAACAACACAGGATGTCATCGAGACGTTAGCGGAGAAGTTCAGACCTGACATGAGGATGCTGTCCTCGCCAAAATACTCCCTATACGAGGTGCACGTCAGTGGCGGTGAGTCTTTACAGAATGACAACGACAAAAGAGAGGGACAGCATGACACTTAGACAGTCGTCTGGTTTTAAGGATTGAGTAATGATTTTTAGTTGGCATGCAGATGAACAGCTATGTTTGTGTGTGTGTTAGAAGAGCGTCAGTTGGACCTGGATGAGAAGCCTCTTGTTGTTCAGCTGAATTGGAACAAAGACGACAGAGAGGGACGTTTCGTCCTCAAGAACGAGAATGACATCTTGCCCAAGGTCTGTTGGTTGTGTGTTCTATACAAATTTGCCTATCTTTCTATCTAACTAATCATAACGATAACAAGGACTCATTCGTGGTTCTTCTTCTCTAATAGAGAAGTCAGAGTAATGGGCCTGATAAGGAAAAGGATGGAGTCATCCAAAATTTCAAGAGGACTTTGTCCAAGAAGGAGAAGAAGAAGGAGAAGAAGAGGGAAAAGGAGTTCACCCGAATCCCTGATGGAGATGAACAGACACTCAGCCGGGAGGATGGGTAACACAGATAGACACACACTCACACACACCCAGTCATCCATCTTCCTGTCTTACTCTTACATCCACTGAGTCCTTGAAGAGATCTTGGGTTTTTTTGAAACCCAAGAAAAGCACATCATGCTCCGGGAAGAAGAGTGATTTAAACTTTGACTTTTGTGTCCTTATATCTGTTCTTTTTGAGACCCTCTTGCTGCTTGCCATTTTCTTATATTGCTCACCCCCTTACTTTGCTTCAGGGAGAACAGTCGTCTGGCAGCTGAGGTTTATAAGGACATGCCAGAGACGAGCTTCACAAGGACTATTTCTAACCCAGAAGTGGTGATGAAGAGAAGACGGCAGCAGAAGTTGGAGAAACGGATGCAGGAGTTCAGAAGCAGTGATGGAAGGCCTGATTCTGGTACTTTTAACTGTTTGTATGTGTGTAGGCTGCATACCAGATCATTCAGAAGATCTTTTTTGCACCATCTAGCTTGCTGACAAGTTTATAGCCTCCTTTATTGGTACAAATATCACATGATTGGCTGTATCATTGGTCAAGTTTTGCCGACCTTCACCTGTGACACAACCTGCCATGTGATATTTGGATCAGTTATCACAATGGGAGTATCAAAAGTAGAAAGGACAGTTGTCAAGGCCAATGTGAACAGTCTGGGAATCGAAAGGAGGTGCAAAACCACTTTCGCCTGGTCAATTAAGGGAAGTAAGGAAAAAAAGGTCCATGTAAACATACCGACTGGGGCTTTTGGGGTAGAGGTGTCTTTTTTCCTGTGAACAAACACATTTCTTTTGGTTTTCTGTGTTAGTAACACCACAAGCCAGATTGTCTAAAATTACCACAGAGTTGAATCACAAACAGTTTTGACAGAGAATGAAATTGTTATATTTCATAAAGGTAGGGCTCATTGCAGAGCGACAGTGCACATACACTTCCATGGTTTTCTGTTTGTGGTTATAGTATGTGACTCAGACATTACTTAGTCATTCTACCAGACAGACAGAAGGGTTTACTGGTTTACTTCTAAAAACAGCTTTAACTACTGTCTACATTAAGATACACACAGATTGTTGGACAGGCTGACGTGGTGAGACTGTGAAGTTCTCCTGACAGTCCTATTTTTAAAATGCCATTTTCTGTAATGCTGTGAAAGATCCTGTTTGCTCTGCTGAATATCTCCCTGTGGAATATGCTGAGGTGTCATTTCAAGTTGATTCAATACAGTTAGATTTTCTTCCCCTTGCTGGGCCCTGTGTACAAGTGATTCCACTTGATCAGGGAGAAATAGAATTCATTGGCCCTGATTTGCGAAACATAATTGGACATTTGTATTGGCTTACTTTACTTACACACAGTAATTCCTATTCTTTTATAAATATTAATATGTTAATTTTCTCTTAATTGTGGAAGAATTCTGAATGTAGTTTATGTTTTCAGGAGGCACACTGCGGATATATGCTGACAGTCTGAAGCCAAACATCCCCTATAAGACCATCCTGCTCTCCACAACAGACATGGCTGACTTTGCTGTGGTAGAGGCACTGGAGAAATATGGGCTGGAGAAGGAAAATCCAAGAGAATACTGCATTGCCCGGGTAACAATTTCTACACCCTCTGCCTATGAGAACCTCCATATTCACCAAGCTCACAAACCCCCCACTAAACACACCCCTTTAACTGAGCACAATCCCCTAGCTCACACAACTCGACTAATGCCCAGATTTCGCCTACAAAAATCTAATACAATACAAAAACCTCTGATCACATGCACATTGGGGCATGCTCCCATGAGCATGGCTGCTCAGGTATAAATTGAACAACACAATTCAGGCGGCTGATCGAGACATCGCTGACAGACATAGGGATACTTCCCGGTTGCACTGCCTGCATAGTTGTCGAATCATGCAACAGTCAAAAACAAATAACGCTCTGGTCTACAGCTTTCCTTTTAAATCTTGTGTGATAAAATGTGGCTGTAAAATAATAAGCGCTCATTGGAAATTTCCCTTTTGGCGAGATTGTTTGTGCATGTGTGTGTGTCCATGTTGGCTATTAGTCATGTAGAATGAAAACATCATGACTTCAATATACTGAAATGTAAGACAACACAGTCATGATCTGTGAATTACAAAACAATCTAACCACTTGGAAAGTGTTGTAGTGAGTTGAGGCAATCCCCTCTGTACATCACTTCTACTATACACATCCATCCCCCCGGGCTATCTGTAAATTTTGGTAAACAGTAACCCATACTCTGTAGGCTGTGCCAAAGTTAATTTATATTCAGGTGTACTGCTGGCCTTTGTCACTGCTTGACACCTGCACCCTCCTATTTCGGCACTAAACACAAGCTATGTCTGTCTACTCTCGCTCCCTCTCTTTCTCTTTCTCAATCACTTACTTGGCTTCTTGGCAGAAAAACCTGTGGGGAATGCAGTTAAATTGCTTTCAGACTAAGTGCTACGGCACGAGCAGATGCTCTCTCTTTGAATGTATGTGTATGTGATCATGACAATGAACTTGGCTGCCCTCTCCACAGTTTGTCACGTCTATCCTCTGAGAGGGACTCTAGTTAGCCTATATTACTATACAGTATACTGCATCCAGTCATATATTGGCTGCTGCCTCCACATCACACACATACAAAAAGATTGACAATACTTGCTGTTATTTAGGGGCATTTCCCAAATAAGTGAAATACACTGCATTGGTGGCCACATTTTATGAAACATGATGTGGCTACGCAAGCTGTGTTGCTCTCATGCTCTCTGGCGCCAGTCTGGATCAGTCAGTCTGGACAGTTACATAATGTGTCCACCAGGGGGCAATAAGAGGATGCGATGCCCAAAATGACTGCAGATTTTGCCAAGAAACCATTGTAAACTGTAATGGTGAGATTGGAGAAGAATTCACTGTGTGTGTGTACAGTACAGGTACAAGCATACTATCCACAATACACACAAAATAACATTACATAGGCAGTGTTTTGTTGGTCATAGATCCTAAATGAAGTGAACTGTTGTATTTGTGTGTGCCAGTGTATGAAAGTGCTTGTTGACCAATTAATTTGTTGTCATCTGGTTTCTTGTGCAGCAAGATGACAAATCAGGAAAGGATGTGATTCTGGATGATACTGAGTGTCCACTACAGATCTTTAGGGACTGGCCTGCTGATAGAGGTAACAAGACAGAGAAAGATTATCTCATGCTTATACAAACACACATGTTTAATTACTCGCTTGAGCATCACACTGTCGTGTACCTATGCTTCCTGTAGATAGTGTGATTGTGCTATCACAAACTGAAGACAATCAAAGGCATTCATCTCACAATCTGACATGCCATCAAGGAGCTTTTACACAGTTCGGCTTTTATCAACTAATCAATAAATCAGTAACTGATCATTAACATTTTTGTGGGTCAGACAACATTTTATTGAGTGTACTGACAGTATGAATTTTCATTAAAGTAGTGATCACAGATTGTTTCTAATGTCTGTCTTTGTATGTGACTGTGTCCAAATTTACGTGTTGCAATGTCAGGAGCACTGGTGTTCCAGCTGAAGAAGAGACCCCCAGACTACCAGGGGAGAAAGGGAAGAAAAATGGATGACAAGGCCCTAAGAGGGAAAGATGGCAGCAGCTCCTTACCGGCTGAGAAACTACCTTACCTGGTGGAGCTTAGCCCCGGTAGGAAGACGCATGCACATCCACGCAAACAACATGCACAATTGTTGTGTGCCATCTCCTCCTTCATGCAGTTATACCAGACATAACAAGTAGAAGAAACAGCAACATTACAGGAGCATTAGAGGGGCTGTTGCACCATAGGTAGTAGGAGTAAAAGTAGCTATAGCTGTACTGTTAGCAGCAGCATCAGTTGTTTGTGTTGTTGCGGTTGCCGAAGGAACAGCATTAGCTCTAATTTTGAGAATAGTAGCAAGAATGGTCAGACTAGTGCAAGGACTGGTGAGCATAATTACAAATAGTGACCACATTACGAATATTGACCCAAGAGGCAGTCCATCTGCATTTGGGGTTAACCAAAGGTGAGTCTCTCTCCTTGGCTTACCATAAGATCAGTGAGGCACATGTGGCTCCTTTATTGATTCCATCTGTTTCTGCATTCCCAGCTGTGGTTTATGTTCTTAACCAATTCAGGATTTCCTCAAGATATAAGAACTACTGCAGGAGTCTGGGAATGGCTGAAATCTTAATTTGAACTTACTACATCTACCTGTGTTTGATACTGCCTGACTTCAATCAACCACACGTCCACAGCAAATCCTGCTCAAGAACGTTCAATATAGTAAATCAGAATAGTACAGAATATTATTAGGATGGGTCATGTCAACTTGTTACAGTTTACAATATTGGTGAGGTGATTATCCAGCTATATCACTGGTGCAGCTTCAGTTAAGTAGGAGTCAGCAGTAAACATCAGACATTGTTTTCAGGCCCATTTGATATAGAGAGGATCAGATTTTGTATCTCTCTATGCATGTCACTGTTTCAAAAGCAACTCTGACAAATGGAGGCAGTCACTAATTGACAGAAGTGGAAAGGGCAGTCTAAAGGACAGTACTTTGAACAGAAATGCATACTGCTACAACAGACTAACTTCTAGAAATCATTGAACTGCATACACTGATGATGCATCACTGGAAGGCAAGTCTTTCTCAGAAGAAACACCACAAGGATGCAATATTTGAATATCAAAAAAGTGTCCTGAACTGAAGCACTGGACTGTTGTAGGAGGATAACCCTCCCCCCAGCTTGTTTCTTGCAACTGATCCCTGCTCTCCCCTTCTTCCTCTTTCCATTCCTCCCTTTGTCCTATCATACTATGTCCATCATACCAAATTTTACCCAGCATCACACTGGTTGAAGTTGTATTGCTGGGTCTGGTCTGGTCTGGTTTGGACTGTTCCAGAACTATACTAACCCATCTACTGACCTTGTCAACATGACAGATCACTCACTGTGGAAATCTGTCAAGATGGAAATTTTACTTGGCAGCTCTCCTATGTCTTGGGTGCTGTGTGTGTGTGTTTGGTGTGAATGTGTGTTGTTTTAATTAGCGTTTGAGCTGTTCTGGGGCATTATGTAGGAAACTGCTCAGAGTGAAAATTAAGCCTTATACTTTTTTTGCCAGATGCCATATTTACAATATTTTGATTTAGAAGCACTTTGCTATCAAAATTAGCCCATTTAAATATCATCATTTTCTCAAACAATTTGACCATATTGACATAATTTGGTTACATGAATATGAGTTGAAATTGGTCAAATGTATCACATTGGTTGATGACCTAAGCTCCTTTGAATCTTGAATCTGCAGTCATTCAATTGGGCTTGGAGTTAGGCCAACACAACCCTGGAGGTTATCATAGATCTAGCGAGGTCAAGGCTGGAAGAACTATTTTGGATGTGTGTATGTGTGTGTGTGCATTTGTATACCTCCGTGCAATTAACAAGGTATGCCTCCTCCTCGCTGCATTTTCACCTTTTGCAATATGTGTTCTCTTTCCCACCTTCCTATGGCATGGTGTGTGTGTCTGTGTGCGTGTGTGTGTGTGTGTGTGTGCACGCGCTTGCGTGCATGTGTGCGGGGCCTTGTGCATGTGTTCTCCTTCCACCTTACCTGCCTGCCTGCCTAGGGCGAGGGAATCACTATGCCTACTACGCCTATCGGCATCATGAAGGTAAAAACCTAACACACCTCCTCCGTATCTGTTGTTTTTATCTCAAGCTTTTTCCTTAAAACTGCCAATATTTTCCCTTTTCTCCTGTGCGAAATAAAATGCTGCTTTGCTTTTACTAAACTCCTGTTTACTAACCATTACATCAGCACTTCTCAAACTGGTGTATTTCAACAGGAATTGACTATTTCTAGTTGAACTGATGGGTAGATAAAGTCTGTCTACTGTGTAAAGAGTTAGTGTGAATGTTTAACTTTGAACACGACTGAGTCAGAATTTACTGAATTTAGTGTGAGGACTGCATTTCCCACAGGTAATGTGTGTTTGTATGTGTCTGCGTCTAGACGGGTCCGACTCGAGGGACAAACCAAAGCTGTATCGGCTTCAATATAGCATCACTGAAGTGGGATCTGACTGTACCGAGGATGGAGCCATTCAGGTAATTAGTACAGTCCACATGTAGGTCCTTATGTATGTGTCCATATGTAACTACCTGCAATGAAGCTCATTGATCCCAATGGGACTCTTGTCATTTGTCAGCTACTTCAGCTGTTTTATGTGCAGTTAAGAAGTATTCAAATCCTTCCTTTAGGAAATTTATGCAGTACAATTAACTAAATCTAAAAAGGTGCAGTACTTATGTTACTTATTTACAGTTCGATTCTGGCCTGTGCCCTTTGCTGCATGTCACCACGTCTCTTTCTTCCCTGTCCCTACTGTCTGTGCCTCTACTGTAGCTATCACATTAATGCAGAAATGTAAAAAAAAAAGTGATTCCCTGGCCATATTTTAAAAATACAAATGTTTGAAATTTACATTGCATGAACCCTGTGGCTATAAACTAGCCATGAGCCAGCTTCGAATTTAATCACCGACTATCCTCATACTGAGATTATGCAAGACATCAAACCTACTCTAAGACTGGCTGAATCCAATATTTCTGTCCATGTTTATATCCTACCCACATTTTTATAGTCACAGCACAGAGATATATATGTGGTGATTGTGTCGTTGCCATGTGCTGATGTTATTGTTTTTCCTCAGTTGCTTGGTCCAGGGATTCTGCCCCACCACTGTAACCTCATGCACAGCGAGGGTATGGTAACTGTGACCCCCCACGGCCCTGACGCTGATACCTTTGTAGACGGACAGCGTGTAACTGAGACCACAGTGCTGCGTTCAGGCTCCACCCTCCAGTTTGGATCCACCCATGTCTTTAAGTTTGTGGACCCGATGTTTGATCAGGGGGGGAAGAGAGAGCCAGCAGCCATGATGAGAGGCCGCCACAAATCTGGGTGAGATAATACATTGAATCGCATGTGTGCACGTGTGTGTGTTCTTGTGATTATGTGTGTTTTTAGACACAGAGGTACACAAACATGGCACAAACTCCTACCTCTCTTCCATTCTTCCTCTCCTAGTCCAAGCCTTTTTCCTTCTAATTTTCTTTTCTTCTCTATACTCCTTCTTTTCTGTTTTCTCTTCTTGCTCGTTTTCGTCCATTCTTTTCCATCACTCTCCATTTTGACTTATAACCCTTCATTTTTCCTGCTTGTCATTCTATTACCACTCTTTCTCCTATGCCTTTTCTCCCCATCTTCTCGTTTTCTTTATCTTTCTTTTTTTATACCTTACCTTCCACTTAATCTTGCTCTACTTTGTACTCATCCTACGTGGCTCTTTACTCTCATCTTTTCCATTTATTCTTCCTGTTACTCCTTCACAATTTCTGTCACCTTCCTCCTTTTTTAACCCATGTTAATACACTAAGAGAGCTCTAATGTAATCTATGTACTTACACCTTAGAGTTATCTTTATCTGGCCATTTTTTTTCTGCATCTACACACTATTTTAACAAAGCACTGTGTGTTTTATCAAATTGAGATGGAGCTAGCATTTCTTGAGTGAATAAAAAGAAGCGCAAATCTACAGTACTTGAGGGGGAGGATGAGTTTTAGGGTTGGCATACACAGCAAAAGATGAAAGCAAGGAAAAGGAGGAGGTAATCCTGAGGTTAGCTTGATGTAGGAATGGGAAGGGAAGGAAAGAGAGGAGGTCCAGGGTTATGGGAGGCAGACAGCCCTCTAATCTGATCAGCATGGTCTGGGGTGTGGCTTCTTGCGCCGTGTGTTTCACACACCCATGGAAGAAAACGAAAGAGCATGCCAGACGGGAGGAGTTTCTGTGTGTGAGCTTGTTATGGAGAAGAAGAAATAGATCTTAACCAACACAGTGGATGATCGCTACAAGGACAGTGGTGTTTGTAAGTAGGAAATTTTATTTAGTTTAAAAATCATTTGTACAAAGATAGATAGATACAGCAGTCCAGCATGTTGTTTGCACTTCATTTAGTATGCTAGACTTGGATAGAAGTTATGAAGTGCACCAGAAACAAATGAACTTTGTTTGAGTATGAAAGAAAAAATAAGCACACTTGTATGTTGATTGATAGACTGATAACTCTAATAACTTGCTGGATTAGAAATAGAAATTGACAGAGTGTAGGGTTTCTAAGATACCTTTTTATTTATTATCAATAGTTAGTAGGTAATATTGCATATTAGGGCTCTCAGTGTTTTCTGAAGGGTTGTGTTCCTAGCTAAGACTAGACCAGATGACTTTCACTTTGCACCTTTAACCAGAGTAAAAAATCATCAATGCTTGTAGTTAGTTGTAATGAAAAACTGGATGTCTTTAGTTCATGAATGGAGATCACATCACAGAATGAGCTACCTCTAATTTATAAAGTACGCAGCAAAGATTACTTCTAATCTGGTTTATCTAGTCCCTTAACGCAGAAACACAATGGTAAATGTCTGTAGTCATTGTTTTCTTCAATTTTGGCTTACACTGTAGTTGGTGCCAAGCTACATTCATATTCCAAACCAAACCTCAATGCTGAATACTTATTTAAAAATAGATGAAGAAATCAGAACTGATCTGATTTGACTCCATGTTAATGTTTGTATATGACTTATATCTGACCCAGGTGTGAACACAGCTCTGTGCTAAAAAGGCACAATCACATTGAATAAAAACTTGATCCATCCATCCATACCATTTGTTCCCTCCAGATAAACTTGGATTGAAGTTTCGCCATATACAATATGCCGAACAAATGTGCAATCTCTTCTTCTCCTCATTGACACCTGTCGCTCTTGTGGCTGCCTTCCATGTTTATTTTCCTTGGGCTGACTGTGAATGATAATGATAGTGAACTACAATGTGAGTTGTTCCAATATATACTGTAGATTGAACCTGAATGATCAGGTAACTTAACTCATTTGTAGGACAAGGTTATCCAACACCCATATTGCCAATGTGAAAAAGTAAATTCCCTACAAATTCAATGGCTTAAACATCAGTGATTAAACCTAACATTAACATAAACTAATAATTTTTCATATTGCTGTGGTTTACTTCTTTAGCCCTCTTTTCACTGCACAACTGTGTTCAGGCTACAGTGTGAGACTGATGTTTTCAAATAAATCCATGTCAATTTTTTTTCTTCTTAAATCTTAGTCTGACCATAGTTTTAGATTGAGGACTTGTTGGTTCTGTGTTTTGTTACCAACAAATCTGTCTTAATCAACATTTAAAGAAAATAACAAAAATTTTACCTGCATGGAAATATCTTTAGCATAGAAATATCACCTTCCCTCTAAATGTAGTCATCATTAGTCTTCATGCTGATGTTGACCCACTTCAGTGCTGTTGCTTATTGTGTATGTGACAAAGACGCCTCTGTGAATGGCAGCAATGCTTATCAATTCACAATGGCCTCGAGAGGAGAGGGCAAATGCATTGTTTGTCTGTTTGTGTTAGTTGTAGTAATGTACTGTTTGAGATTGATGCCCCATGGAGTGTGAAAAGTGAAAGGAGACTGCTGTCCCGATCTCTCTCTCTCTCTCTCTCTCTCACATACACACGTTCACACACAGAAACGCACACACAACTTGCTTTGAAAGACTTCTAATTATAGTGAGTCACTCATTTGCTGCTCTGCCCGATTCAGCTTACTACTCGCTGATGATGAACAGAGTCTGTATGTTTTTATGTGTGTGTGGATCAAGTGTAAGCCAAGTAATGAAAAGTGGCCTGCGAATTGAATTCCCATAAACTGGTGCATGTCTGTGTTTATGTTCTGTTAGCAGTGTTCCAGAAACCACCTTCGATCTTCACGGAGACGTTCACAGTGGAGCTGCTCTGCCGACTAGCAAGGTAACACATGTGCACATATAGCACAAACAGAAAGCCTTTTAATTTCTGTTGTGTTTTTTTACTTAGGCTGAACATTGCATCATTGTTATCATCCACCCATAT